>CAJUXJ010002303.1:0-80763 GCA_910589775.1 Avena eriantha
CGGACATGCGATGACTCTAACTATGGTTCATGAAAAGAGCAGACATGCGATGCCACCGGTAGATCCATGTGTGGTCTATGAGAGGAACACACATGCAATGACACTGGTGGATCCTTACGTGGTTTGTGAGAGTAACACACATGCAATGACACTGGTGGATCCATATGTGGTCTGTGAAAAGAACACACATACAATGCCACTGGTGGATCCATGTGTGGTTCATGGGAAGAACACACATGCAATGACACCGGTGGATCCATGTGTGGTCTGTGGAAGAACACACATGCAATGACATTGGTGATATGTGGTCTGTGATAAGAACACACATGCAATGACTCTAGATGTGGTTCATGAAAAGAGCAGACATGCGATGACACTGGTGGATCCATGTGTGGTTCATGGGAAGAACACACATGCAATGACACTGGGTGTGGTTCATGATATGGTTTGTGGGAAGAACACACATGCAATGACTCTGGTGATATGTGGTTTGTGAAAAGAACAAACATGCAATGACTCTAGTTGTGGTTAATGAGAAGAGCAGACATGCAATGACACTGGTGGATCCATGTGTGGTTAATGAGAAGAATACACATACAATGACACAGGGTGTGGTTCACAATATGGTTTGTGGGAAGAACACACATGCAATGACACTAGTGATATGTGGTGTGTGAGAAGAACACACACACAATGACTCTAGCTGTGGTTCATGAAAAGAGTAGACATGCGATGACACTGGTGGATCCATGTGTGGTTCATGGGAAGAACACACATGCAATGACACTGGGTGTGGTTCATGATATGGTATGTGGGAAGAACACACATGCAATGACTCTAGTGATATGTGGTTTGTGAAAAGAATAGACATGCAATGACTCTAGCTGTGGTTAATGAGAAGAGTAGACATGCAATGACACTGGTGGATCCATGTGTGGTTAATGAGAAGAACACACATGCAATGACACAGGGTGTGGTTCACGATATGGTCTGTGGGAAGAACACACATGCAATGACTCTAGTTGTGGTTCATGAAAAGAGCAGATATGCAATGACTCTAACTGTGGTTCATGAAAAGAGCATACATGCGTTGCCACCGGTGGATCCATGTGTGGTCTATGAGAGGAACACAAATGCAATGACACCGGTGGACCCTTACGTGATTTGTGAGAATAACACACATGCAATGACACTGGTGGATCCATATGTGGTCTGTGAAAAGAACACACATGCAATGACACTGGTGAATCCATGTGTGGTTCATGGGAATAACACACATGCAATGACACCGGTGGATCCATGTGTGGTTTGTGGGAAGAACACACATGCAATGACACTCGTGATATGTGGTTGTGAGAAGAACACACATGCAATCACTCTAGTTGTGGTTCATGAAAAGAGCAGACATGCGATGACACTGGTGGATCCATGTGTGGTTCATGGGAAGAACACACATGCAATGACACTGGGTGTGGTTCATGATATGGTCTGTGGGAAGAACACACATGCAATGACTCTGGTGATATGTGGTTTGTGAAAAGAACAGACATGCAATGACTCTAGCTGTGGTTAATGAGAAGAGCAGACATGCAATGACACTGGTGGATCCATGTGTGGTTAATGAGAAGAACACACAGGCAATGACACTAGGTGTGGTTCATGATATGGTTTGTGAGAAGAACACACATGAAATTTCTCTAGTTGTGGTTCATGAAAAGAGCGGACATGCGATGACTCTAACTATGGTTCACGAAAAGAGCAGACATGCGATGCCACCGGTGGATCCATGTGTGGTCTATGAGAGGAACACACATGCAATGACACCGGTGGATCCTTACGTGCTTTGTGAGAGTAACACACATGCAATGACAATGGTGGATCCATATGTGGTCTGTGAAATAAACACACATGCAATGACACTGGTGGATCCATGTGTGGTTCATGGGAAGAACACACATGCAATGACACCGGTGGATCCATGTGTGGTCTGTGGGATGAACACACATGCAATGACACTGGTGATATGTGGTCTGTGAGAAGAACACACATGCAATGACTCTAGCTGTGGTTCATGAAAAGAGCAGACATGCAATGATACTGGTGGATCCATGTGTGGTTCATGGGAAGAACACACATGCAATGACAATGGGTGTGGTTCATGATATGGTCTGTGGGAAGAACACACATGCAATGACTCTGGTGATATGTGGTTTGTGAAAAGAACAGACAAGCAATGACCCTAGCTGTGGGTAATGAGAAGAGCAGACATGCAATGACACTGGTGGATCCATGTGTGGTTAATGAGAAGAATACACATGCAATGACACTGGGTGTGGTTCATGATATGGTCTGTGGGAAGAACACACATGCAATGACTCTAGCTATGGTTCATGAAAAGAGCAGACATGCGATGACTCTAACCGTGGTTCATGAAAAGAGCAGACATGCGATGCCACCGGTGGACCCATGTGTGGTCTAGGAGAGGAACACACATGCAATGACACCGGTGGATCCTTACGTGGTTTGTGAGAATAACACACATACAATGACACTGGTGGATCCATATGTGGTCTGTGAAAAGAACACACATGCAATGACACTGGTGGATCCATGTGTGGTTCATGGGAAGAACACACATGCAATGACACCGGTGGATCCATGTGTGGTCTGTGGGAAGAACACACATGCAATGACATTGGTGATATGTGGTCTGTGAGAAGAACACACATGCAATGACTCTAGATGTGGTTCATGAAAAGAGCAGACATGCGATGACACTGGTGGATCCATGTGTGGTTCATGGGAAGAACACACATGCAATGACACTGGGTGTGGTTCATGATATGGTTTGTGGGAAGAACACACATGCAATGACTCTGGTGATATGTGGTTTGTGAAAAGAACAGACATGCAATGACTCTAGTTGTGGTTAATGAGAAGAGCAGACATGCAATAACACTGGTGGATCCATGTGTGGTTAATGAGAAGAACACACATACAATGACACAGGGTGTGGTTCACAATATGGTCTGTGGGAAGAACACACATGCAATGACACTAGTGATATGTGGTATGTGAGAAGAACACACACGCAATGACTCTAGCTGTGGTTCATGAAAAGAGTAGACATGCGATGACACTGGTGGATCCATGTGTGGTTCATGGGAAGAACACACATGCAATGACACTGGGTGTGGTTCATGATATGGTATGTGGGAAGAACACACATGCAATGACTCTAGTGATATGTGGTTTGTGAAAAGAATAGACATGCAATGACTCTAGCGGTGGTTAATGAGAAGAGTAGACATGCAATGACACTAGTGTATCCATGTGTGGTTAATGAGAAGAACACACATGCAATGACACAGGGTGTGGTTCACGATATGGTCTGTGGGAAGAACACACATGCAATGACTCTAGTTGTGGTTCATGAAAAGAGCAGACATGCAATGACTCTAACTGTGGTTCATGAAAAGAGCATACATGCGATGCCACCGGTGGATCCATGTGTGGTCTATGAGAGGAACACAAATGCAATGACACCGGTGGACCCTTACGTGATTTGTGAGAATAACACACATGCAATGACACTGGTGGATCCATATGTGGTCTGTGAAAAGAACACACATGCAATGACACTGGTGAATCCATGTGTGGTTCATGGGAAGAACACACATGCAATGACACCGGTGGATCCATGTGTGGTCTGTGGGAAGAACACACATGCAATGACACTCATGATATGTGGTTGTGAGAAGAACACACATGCAATCACTCTAGTTGTGGTTCATGAAAAGAGCAGACATGCGATGACACTAATGGATCCTTTTGTGGTTCATGGGAAGAACACACATGCAATGACACTGGGTGTGGTTCATGATATGGTCTGTGGAAAGAACACACATGCAATGACTCTGGTGATATCTGGTTTGTGAAAAGAACAGACATGCAATGACTCTAGCTGTGGTTAATGAGAAGAGCAGACAAGCAATGACACTGGTTGATCCATGTGTGGTTAATGAGAAGAACACACAGGCAATGACACTAGGTGTGGTTCATGATATGGTTTGTGAGAAGAACACACATGAAATTTCTCTAGTTGTGGTTCATGAAAAGAGCGGACATGCGATGACTCTAACTGTAGTTCATGAAAAGAGCAGACATGCGATGCCACCGGTGGATCCATGTGTGGTCTATGAGAGGAACACACATGCAATGACACCGGTGGATCCTTACGTGGTTTGTGAGAGTAACACACATGCAATGACAATGGTGGATCCATATGTGGTCTGTGAAATAAACACACACGCAATGACACTGGTGGATCCATGTGTGGTTCATGGGAAGAACACACATCCAATGACACCGGTGGATCCATGTGTGGTCTGTGGGATGAACACACATGCAATGACACTAGTGATATGTGGTCTGTGAGAAGAACACACATGCAATGACTCTAGCTGTGGTTCATGAAAAGAGAAGACATGCAATGATACTGGTGGATCCATGTGTGGTTCATGGGAAGAACACACATGCAATGACAATGGGTGTGGTTCATGATATGGTCTGTGGGAAGAACATACATGCAATGACTCTGGTGATATGTGGTTTGTGAAAAGAACAGACATGCAATGACCCTAGCTGTGGTTAATGAGAAGAGCAGACATGCAATGACACTGGTGGATCCATGTGTGGTTAATGAGAAGAATACACATGCAATGACACTGGGTGTGGTTCATGATATGGTCTGTGGGAAGAACACACATGCAATGACTCTAGCTATGGTTCATGAAAAGAGCAGACATGCGATGACTCTAACCGTGGTTCATGAAAAGAGCAGACATGCGATGCCACCGGTGGACCCATGTGTGGTCTAGGAGAGGTACACACATGCAATGACACCGGTGGATCCTTACGTGGTTTGTGAAAATAACACACATGCAATGACACTGGTGGATCCATATTTGGTATGTGAAAAGAACACACATGCAATGACACTGGTGGATCCATGTGTGGTTCATGGGAAGAACACACATGCAATGACACCGGTGGATCCATGTGTGGTGTGTGGCAAGAACACGCATGCAATGACATTGGTGATATGTGGTCTGTGAGAAGAACACACATGCAATGACTCTAGCTGTGGTTCATGAAAAGAGCAGACATGCAATGACACTGGTGGATCCATGTGTGGTTCATGGGAAGAACACACATGCAATGACACTGGGTGTGGTTCATGATATGGTCTGTGGGAAGAACACAGATGCAATGACTCTGGTGATATGTGGGTTGTGAAAAGAACAGACATGCAATGACTCTAGCTATGGTTAATGAGAAGAGCAGACATGCAATGACACTGGTGGATCCATGTGTGGTTAATGAGAAGAATACACATGCAATGACACTGGGTGTGGTTCATGATATGGTCTGCGGGAAGAACATACATGCAATGACTCTAGGTGTGGTTCATGAAAAGAGCAGACATGCGATGACTCTAACTGTGGTTTATGAAAAGAGCAGACATGCGATGCCACCAATGGATCCATGTGTGGTCTATGAGAGGAACACACATGCAATGACACCGGTGGATCCTTACGTGGTTTGTGAGAATAACACACATTCAATGACACTGGTGGATCCATATGTGGTCTGTGAAAAGAACACACATGCAATGACACTGGTGGATCCATGTGTGGTTCATGGGAAGAACACACATGCAATGACACTGGTGGATCCATGTGTGGTCTGTGGGAAGAACACACATGCAATGACATTGGTGATATGTGGTCTGTGAGAAGAACACACATGCAATGACTCTAGATGTGGTTCATGAAAAGAGAAGACATGTGATGACACTGGTGGATCCATGTGTGGTTCATGGGAAGAACAGACATGCAATGACACTGGGTGTGGTTCATGATATGGTTTGTGGGAAGAACACACATGCAATGACTCTGGTGATATGTGGTTTGTGAAAAGAACAGACATGCAATGACTCTAGCTGTGGTTAATGAGAAGAGCAGACATGCAATGACACTAGTAGATCCATGTGTGGTTAATGAGAAGAAAACACATGCAATGACACTGGGTGTGGTTCATGATATGGTCTGCGGGAAGAACATACATGCAATGACTCTAGGTGTGGTTCATGAAAAGAGCAGACATGCGATGACTCTAACTATGGTTTATGAAAAGAGCAGACATGCGATGCCACCAATGGATCCATGTGTGGTCTATGAGAGGAACACACATGCAATGACATCGGTGGATCCTTACGTGGTTTGTGAGAATAACACACATGCAATGACACTGGTGGATCCATATGTGGTCTGTGAAAAGAACACACATGCAATGACACTGGTGGATCCATGTGTGGTTCATGGGAAGAACACACATGCAATGACACCGGTGGATCCATGTGTGGTCTGTGGGAAGAACACACATGCAATGACATTGGTGATATGTGGTCTGTGAGAAGAACACACATGCAATGACTCTAGATGTGGTTCATGAAAAGAGCAGACGTGCGATGACACTGGTGGATCCATGTGTGGTTCATGGGAAGAACACACATGCAATGACACTGGGTGTGGTTCATGATATGGTTTGTGGGAAGAACACACATGCAATGACTCTGGTGATATGTGGTTTGTGAAAACAACAGACATGCAATGACTCTTGCTGTGGTTAATGAGAAGAGCAGACATGCAATGACACTAGTGGATCCATGTGTGGTTAATGAGAAGAAAACACATGCAATGACACTGGGTGTGGTTCATGATATGGTTTGTGAGAAGAACACACATGCAATGACTCTAGATGTGGTTCATGAAAAGAGCAGACATGCAATGACTCTAACTGTGGTTCATGAAAAGAGCAGACATGGGATGCCACCGGTGGATCCATGTGTGGTCTATGAGAGGAACACACATGCAATGACACCGGTGGATCCTTACGTTGTTTGTGATAATAACACACATGCAATGACACTGGTGGCTCCATATGTGGTCTGTGAAAAGAGCACACATGCAATGACACTGGTGGATCTATGTGTGGTTCATGGGAAGATCTATCTTGGCATAATTTGATGTATGCCACGAAGTATTTCATTGTACAAGACACTCACTTTCCATTATTATACTACTCAGTATCGCCCTTGGTTTTATGTGGTACTACTCAGGTTTGCCCCCCTCTCTATCTTTTGTAGAAGCACAAACCTGTGCTCACCCTGTCTGCTACTGCCTATTTGGTTATCATAGTTGTCACGCGGATTGTGCGCACCAACCGTTGATTCTGTGCAATCCAACGATGATCGTTGCACACGTCGTGCCCTTCATAGTACAGCGTGGCCCCAGCGTGAGACAACACGGACGTCTCCCTCAGCGAGACTTCTACAAGAAGGAACACGATGCCGTCCATAGAAAAAGTCATCGAGCGGTAATGTCATGTTTAATCAAGTCTGAAAGGCCTACTACTGCTACTACTATGCCATAACGCATGCGTCATCGAGTTCACGGTCGTCGATGGGCAGCTGCAATTCATTGCCACTTGATTTTAATAAGACATATCCCATTTTTAAGCAGCGGCTCTCAATCTCACTTCCAACTGGGCCCGACCGTAATAAGCTTGCACGCGCTAGCTGGAGACCAAAGAGTTGAGCTCGACGAGACCTAACGTCTCCGCCTTCATCAACACATCCCTTTACCCGATCTAGCACAACCCCACAAATCTCGCCATACAGCCACCTACCTTCCCCTCCACATTTCCACTTTTAACTATCGCCAATTTTAGGGCCGTGTCAAACTTTGTACATAGAAATTGTGTATGCGCCCTTTGCATGCGGCTCAATACAGAACTGCCATGCATGGCCCGGGAAAAAACGTGACGTACCGTGCGCGTGTCGTGGTGCACGGTGGTGCAACGAAACGTGCCTTGCTTCCATCCACCTTAACTATAGAGCCCCTCTCCGCACACCCACTCCCACTCTCGCTCACTTTCCCCACGCAACCCTCTCCACTGTCCCACCAGCATCCTCAAACTCCCGAGAATACCCCGTCCGTGCCGGCGATGACCGAGGAGGATAAGGTGGCCATCGTTGCCTCCGAGCCCGCCAGTGAGGAGGCCCCCGTCTCCTCGTCGGCCCCCCTCGACACGTTGAAAGCAGCCGCCGTCCCTATCCAAGCCCCAGTCGAGGCATCGATGGCAGCCGTTGTTCCCGTCCAGGTCCCCGTCCCCGATACCGACGGAGCTGCCGAAGCAGAGCCCCCCGCCGGCGAGGAGGCCCCCGCCGGTCACAAGCGGATCAAGCACTTTCGGGGCACCTACGATCCAGATAAGTACATCGCTCCGCTGAACCCCTACAACACCGGCATCGACGACCCATGGTTGGAGGTAACTAGGGTTTGCTCACCTCCCTGGTTCTTCTACCGTTCCCATCGTTGGATGCTAGATGTTGGTTTATTAGGATTAGCTTGTTCGCATTTTGATTACTCGATCTTCTTACATCATCTACTCCCCCATTTTCCTTTTCTTCCAATAGGTTTCCGGCAGCAACGTCTGCAGTGATGACGAGTCCATACATACCAAGACTCGTCAGGTGCTGAGGAGGCTGCGGGCCGGCAAGTATGTCGCCTTCTTCAGGGGCGGCCCCTGGTGCTGCCCATTCCGCAAGGGGATCGCCTACAGTTGTGCGAGTGGCCCCGACCGCACCGACTTCCTATCCTTAATAAAGCATGTAGAGGCCGCGGGCTCCTGCATCCACAAAGGCGGCGAGCGCAAGACCGTGAACATCAATGCCTACATCGCTGAACACAGGGCTCTTGGCATTCACCTCCGAAACCTCCAGCGGTTGGCCATCAAAGAGGGTCGCATCACTCCAATCAGGCCCAAGGTCCCCAAGATCAAGGGACTAGGCAGCAAGAAGTGGAGGAAGCGTCGGATGGAGGAGGAGGCAGAGGTGGAGGCTCGACGAGACCTAACGTCTCCGGTTCATCGAGTCACTCGCATTCATCAACACATCTCTCTAGAGAATCTAGCACAACCCCACAAATCTCGCCGTACAGCCACCTACCTCCCCCTCTACATTTCTACTTTTAACTATCGCCAATTTTAGGGCCGTGTCAAACTTCGTACATAGAAATTGTGTGTGCGCCCTTTACATGCGGCTCAATACAGAACTGCCACGCATGGCCCGGGAAAAAAACGTGACGTACCGTGGGCGTGTCGCGGTGCACGGTGCAGTAGACTACACGGCGCGTTGCACGGTGGTGCAACGAAACGTTCCTTGCTTCTATCCACCTTAACTATTGAGCTCACTGACCCCACGCAACCCTCTCCACTATCCCACCAGCATCCACAAACTCCCGAGAATACCCGTCCGCGCCGGCGATTGCCGAGGAGGATAAGGTGGCCATCGTCGCCTCCGTGGCCGCCGGCGAGGAGGCCCCCGTCTCCTGGCTATATCCTATTTCTGGCTGAATGCATCGAACCTCGTTAAGTAACCTACTTTCTAGCGCTATATCCTATTTACCTATGCACAACTATATCTACATTTGTTTTGTTTTCTGAATGAATGTATTCTGCCTGGTGTGATTTGCTACTCTAGATTTGCTACCTGATCGGAGGAAAAAAGAGGTCCAAAAGGGAATGAAATATCGAAGTGAGAATCTTCTCTAGATTTTCTACCAATTTGGGCAAAATGAAACATATTTGTTTAGCGAGAGAGGAAAGGGCACTCTTTCAAACTGCCAGTTAACAAGCTACCATCTTGATAAGCTACAAGACACATACATAAACATAACACAATGAGGGTTAAATTTATTTTACTAGTATCACTTGAGGCGCTAGACATCTTGGCAAGCTAACTAAGTTCCACAAAATAGAAACATAACAATGACAAGTAAAATTAAAAATGACAGTGGTTGCATTGCAAACTGAAATTGAAAGTTGAAAATTGAACATAACACCAGTGTCATTGCATGTGTGTTCTTCCCACAGACCACACATGGATCCACTAGTGTCACTGCATATGTGTTCTTCCCATAGACCAGACATGGAACCACTAGTGTCATTGCATGTCTATTCTTTTCACAGGCCACATATGGATCCACCAGTGTCATTGCATGTGTGTTATTCTCACAAACCACGTAAGGATCCACCGGTGTCATTGCATGTGTGTTCCTCTCATAGACCACACATGGATCCACCGGTGTCATTGCATGTCAGCTCTTTTCATGAACCACAGTTAGAGTCATCGCATGTCTGCTCTTCAAATGAACCACAGCTAGAGTCATTGCATGTGTGTTCTTCTCACAAACCATATCATGAACCACACCCAGTGTCATTGCATGTGTGTTCTTCTCATTAACCACACATGGATCCACCACTGTCATTGCATGTTTGCTCTTTTCATTAACCACAGTTAGAGTCATTGCATGTCCATTCTTTTCACAAACCACATATCACCAGTGTCATTGCATGTGTATTCTTCTCACAAACCATATCATGAACCACACGCAGTGTCATTGCATGTGTGTTCTTCCCATGAACCACACATGGATCCACTAGTGTCATTGCATGTCTGCTCTTTTCATGAACCACAGTTAGAGTCATTGCATGTCTATTCTTCTCACAAACCACATATCACCAGTGTCATTGCATGCGTGTTCTTCCCACAGACCACACATGGATCCACCGGTGTCATTTCATGTGTGTTCTTTCCACAGACCACACATGGATCCATCAGTGTCATTGCATGTGTGTTCTCCCCACAGACCACACATGGATCCACTAGTGTCATTGCATATGTGTTCTTCCTACAGACCACACATGGATCGACCAGTGTCATTGCATGTCTGCTCTGTTCACGAACCATAGTTAGAGGCATCGCATGTCCGCTCTTCTTATGAACCACAGCTAGAGTCATTGCATGTGTGTTCTTCTCACGAACCATATCATGAATCACACCCAGTGTCATTGCATGTGTGTGTAACATCCCAAAAAAATCAAATTTTGGAATGTAAAAAAAAGATCGAATTGTTTGACCTTGTTGATCTTTTGAGCGAAAATAAATTTTTTGGGGTTTGTTAAAAAAAATCCAAGGCACAATTGAAAAGAGTGGATTAAGATGACTATCCAATTGGTTGGGAATTTTTATACATATGCAAAGATTTATGTTGCATTTTAGTTGCACCTATTTGGATTTTCGAGACTGGAAATTTTCACAAGAGAGAAGATAACATGACTTCTTCATTTTTTTTAGGTTTTAAGATGGCTCTTCGATGTTATATAATTTAGCTTTTGACTTCTAGAATTTTTTTAATTGATTTGAGGCATTATAAATCCGTAAAAACTATTTTGTGAAAACTTGTATTAGTAGCCATGTGAGGAAAAAGTGTATGAAAATATTTGTGTATACTAAACATGGGTAGGGAATATATTTTCCTAGGCTCTATACTTATTTTGATTTCTAATATTTCTTTCCAAAGTTCGAAGTGATTTTTATGTAAGTCACATTTGATTTCTTGTGTAAATAGAAAAAAACTAAAGAAAAGAATGTACCTGCGACTTGCACAAGCACGTGAAGCCAGATGCACCACGTCGACATGGTCAGCCACCTAGGTACACCGATAAGAGAAAAGTCTGGCTGTTTGTCCCCACCGGTCATCTTCGACCTCGAGGAGGATTTTGTGCCCAGGATGAGTTCATCCCAACGAAACCAAACCCCGGATAATATCTCGATCTGTTTAAATTCTTTGCCCCCTCCTCCATGAAAATTACCTCATAAATATCCCACTCCACATCTCGTCCGATTTTTGTTGAAACCCTAAACCATCGAACCACCTTCCTCTCAAACCGATCTTCCGGAATTTCATAATACAGAAGCTCCACAATCGACAATTCCTTCGCCACCAATGGTTTCTGAGCCATAATCCTCTTCCTTTTACTTCCAAGCTTCCTATCTTATTCAACCTTGTTGCCTCACGTTGTTTTCTCGTATGCAGAGCCCAGTTTGATCTGTACGCATCGCCGGAGTTCGTTGCCGTCACCCAGCTTAAGCTGGCCATAGCTGCGTGAGGGTACCAGAAGAAGACCATCAACCACGTCCACTTGTTTGCTCATCGTCATGGTCGCCGTCCATACTTCGGAAAAATTTGGAGATCAACGGAGCGACGCCTGCCAGACTTTTTGAACTCCCTCTCTCTGTCTGCTCTTCTCCCTTACTGTACCTGACCTTTTCCCCATGCCTAGGAACTCTAGAGCAAGCTGCACGACCCTACTGGAATTCGTCCGAGCCGGAGATGTTGCACGTTTTGAACGACCAGTGCCACTGTTTGGGACCACGGGAACTGCACCGAGGATGCACACGTCCCTGCCGACGACACAATCCGCTTGCCGTCCATGCCTTCACACTACAGGAATGGATGAATACGCCGACGGCCGGTCGCTACGCCGACGGCCAAACATCGGGGCCGTCGATGTAGACCGTGACCAGGCCAGCCCTGCCAAGCAGCCGTCGGTGTAGAAATGCCCTCGGCGTATCCTATGCTACGCCGACGGCTGCCCTCGGCGTAGCTATTTTTCCTTTTATCTCATTAAACTTTGAAATCATAACTAAATCATTCTAATTCGGAAAAATACAAATAATATATCAAATTTTGCAGAAAAATAAGATCTATCTATCTACACTCAAATATTACATATTTGTAAAAAAATTAAGTGAAACATAAAATATTATATATAGTTTAAAACGGACATAAGAAATTCAAAAACGATCCAAACAATGTGAAACCTTCGTGTGGTGTCATATTATGTGACATAGTTATAAGGAAAAATATCAAACCTACTATATTGGTTATGTCTGAAAAAATCCTTCAGAAAATGACCTATCTCATTCGAGGTTTCTTGGCTTTCGGGTCAAATGACCAATGTTATGGTTAGAATCAAGGCATAGTTTGTAATAATATGTCCATATTATGCATACATGTGCATCATGGGATATCGAACAATGTTGCAGGAGGAAGTTTCATTTTCGTCGCACCAAAAAGGCATTTTCCATTTTCGAGCACAAAAATGGGGGAGTTTTGTGAAGCAACCACCAAATGGCTAATTCAAAATTCGACCACCATATTTTACAAAAATACTAGACCAACTTATATGGACAATGTCCCAACAGGGGGATCTGAAACCTTTCCGTCCACCCCTGGTGAAAAAGACAAATTCCTGCAGAATTGGTAGGAAGTGCGTCGGATATGAACTACAGGTACATGATCCGATGCTCATGTTTTTTTACAAAAATCATTTTTAGGTTCACAATATGCTATTTTATCAAAGATCCAAAGCAAGTTTAGTGAGGCTCGGCCCCGAGCTAAGAATCTTCATGCCTGTCGTTCGAGAAAGTTTGACGATAGTTTAAAACGGGCATAAAAATTCAAAAACGATCCAAACAATGCGAAACCTTCGCGTGGTGTCATATTATGTGACATAGTTACAAGGAAAAATATCAAACCTGCTATATTGATTATGTCTAAAAAAATCCTTCACAAAATGACCTATCTCATTCGAGGTTTCTTGGCTTTCGGGTCAAATGACCAATGTTATGGCTAGAATCAAGGTATAGTTTGTGATAATATGCCCATATTATGCATACATGTGCATCATGGAATGTGGAACAATGTTGCAGGAGGAAGATTTCATTTTCGTCGCACCAAGAAGACATTTTCCATTTTCCAAGCACAAAAATAGGGGAGTTTTGTGAAGCAACCACCAAATGTCTAATTCAAAATGCTACCATCACATTTTACAAAAATACTAGACCACCTTATATGGACAATGTCCCAACAGGGGGATCTGAAACCTTTCCGTCCACCCCTGGTGAAAAAGACAAATTCCTGCCGAATCGGTAGGAAGTGGGTCAGATATGAACTATAGGTACATGATCCGATGCTCATTTTTTTAAAAAAATCATTTTTAGGTTCACAATATGCTATTTTATCAAAGATCCAAAGCAAGTTTAGTGAGGCTCGGCCCCGAGCTAAGAATCTTCATACCCGTCGTTCGAGAAAGTTTGACGATCGTTTAAAACGTGCATAAAAAATTCAAAAACGATCCAAACAATGCGAAACCTTCACGTGGTGTCATATTATGTGACATAGTTACAAGGAAAAATATCAAACCTGCTATATTGATTATGTCTGAAAAAATCCTTCACAAAATGACCTATCTCATTCGAGGTTTCTTGGCTTTCGGATCAAATGACCAATGTTATGGCTAGAATCAAGGCATAGTTTGTGATAATGTTCCCTTATTATGCATACATGTGCATCATGGAATGTCGAACAATGTTGCAGGAGGAAGTTTTCATTTTCGTCGCACCAAAAAGGCATTTTCCATTTTCTGAGCACAAAAATGGGGGAGTTTTGTGAAGCAACCACCAAATGGCTAATTCAAAATGCTACCACCACATTTTAAAAAAATACTAGACTACCTTATATGGACAATGTCCCAACAGGGGGATCTGAAACCTTTCCGTCCACCCCTGGTGAAAAAGACAAATTCCTGCCTAATCGGTAGGAAGTGGGTCAGATATGAACTACAGGTACATGATCCGATGCTCATGTTTTTAAAAAAAATCATTTTTAGGTTCACAATATGCAATTTTATCAAATATCCAAAGCATGTTTAGTGAGGATCGGCCCCGAGCTAAGAATCTTCATGCTCGTCGTTCGAGAAAGTTTGACGATAGTTTAAAACGGGCATAAAAATTCAAAAACGATCCAAACAATGCGAAACCTTCGCGTGGTGTCATATTATGTGACATAGTTACAAGGAAAAATATCAAACCTGCTATATTGATTATGTCTAAAAAAATCCTTCACAAAATGACCTATCTCATTCGAGGTTTCTTGGCTTTCGGGTCAAATGACCAATGTTATGGCTAGAATCAAGACATAGTTTGTGATAATGTTCCCTTATTATGCATACATGTGCATCATGGAATGTCGAACAATGTTGCAGGAGGAAGTTTTCATTTTCGTCGCACCAAAAAGGCATTTTCCATTTTCTGAGCACAAAAATGGGGGAGTTTTGTGAAGCAACCACCAAATGGCTAATTCAAAATGCTACCACCACATTTTACAAAAATACTAGACTACCTTATATGGACAATGTCCCAACAGGGGGATCTGAAACCTTTCCGTCCACCCCTGGTGAAAAAGACAAATTCCTGCCTAATCGGTAGGAAGTGGGTCAGATATGAACTACAGGTACATGATCCGATGCTCATGTTTTTAAAAAAAATCATTTTTAGGTTCACAATATGCAATTTTATCAAATATCCAAAGCATGTTTAGTGAGGATCGGCCCCGAGCTAAGAATCTTCATGCTCGTCGTTCGAGAAAGTTTGACGATAGTTTAAAATGGGCATAAAAAATTCAAAAACGATCGAAACAGTGCGAAACCTTCACGTAATGTCATATTATGTGACTTAGTTACAAGGAAAAATATCAAACCTGCTATATTGATTATGTGTGAAAAAATCCTTCACAAAATGACCTATCTCATTCGAGGTTTCTTGGCTTTCGGGTCAAATGACCAATGTTATGGCTAGAATCAAGACATAGTTTGAGATAATGTGTTCATATTTTGCATACATGTGCATCATAGGATGGCGAACAATATTGTAGGAGGAAGTTTTTCTTTTCGTCGCACCAAAAAGCCATTTTCTATTTTCCGAGCGCTAAAAAGGGGGATTTTGTGAAGCAACCACCAAATAGCTAATTCAAAAACGGGAGGTTTGTGATAAGTTGATATGGATATCATATTTAGATTCCTTTTATATTTCTGATCAATTTAGACATATTATTTATCCAATTCCGATTTACGGATTTAAAGATATTAATTATTCCATATTAAATAGAAAATACAAAAAAGTAAAATTATTATATTTTTATTTGAATTCAATAGTATTTTTATTTGAATCAGTAATATTTTTACTTATTCATTGTTGTTTACTTAAATAAGTGTTTGCAGTTTTAACAAATAAAAACATGTGACATAATGATATAAGAGTTAATAAGATTGATATCATAATATTGACAACTAGGTACCAATTGCTTCGCGGAAGCTGATTCGGAAGGAACTGAGAAGTTAAGCGTGTTGGAGTTGGAGTAGTGCTAGAATGGGTGATCGAGCGGGAAGTTTGTTCAAGATTGCAATTTGATCAAAGATTAACTATAATTAGTGTTAAAAATATTCTAGGTGAGAGATTAACGATTCAAACAATTCAAAGATTTAAAAAAGTTGAGAAAAAATTAAAAAAAAATCAAAAAAATTTAATTTTTTTTGGTTTTTTATAACCTGCCATTATTATGCTGACGGGGCTATGCCGAGGGAAAAGCCGTCGGCGTAGCATATGCCGACGGCTAGAGCTACGCCAACGGGCAAAAGTGCCTCCGCCGAGGGAGAGCTTTGCTGAGGAGGCTACGCCGAGGGCAGCCGTCGGCGTAGCATACGCCGAGGGCATTTTGGCCTACGCCGACGGATTTTTACCCTAGGCGTAGCGTGCCGTTCCTGTAGTGTCACGGCCAGAAGGACCACTGAAGGGCCGACATGGACAACACCGAAGCCAACTTTGCCATGTTTCTTCATCACCATCGACCACGGTCTCCGTTGGTAATGCCTTGTCTCACCATACGATCTAACAGTGCGGTTCAGATTAGATTTATGTTTAACACTAAACTGGTATCAGCTTATCATGCTTCGCCACATATCTGTTTTCTTTTGCGTGCTGTGACTCCATGTGATCGATCAGCTCGTATGAATTGCACTAGATCATGCATCAATTTGAAATTCAGTATCTTTTGATCTACACGTCCAGATTAGATGTTTTTTATTGCGCTAGATTCGAAATTAAATTATTTATCTAATGGTACTAGTTTTTTTTATTACAGAATTTTTGAATCTGTCTTTCAAAATTTTAATTTTAATCGTGTTTTAGCCATATCTTTAGATATATAATTTCTTTTGCAACAAAACTTGTCGTGCTATGATCATGAAGATCCCCCTACACTTTAGAACCTACTAAAGATACTACATGAGGAAATAAATAAATAAATATAATATGGTATTATAATGTGTTTGAGTTTATGTTACTATTATGTCTTCAATTTGGTTCTTTATTTGGATTTCATGTTCACCCGTTGCCATTACTTATACGCGTAGATTGCGATTGGATTCCGGAGAGTACCAGTGAACGAATTAATACATCATCAAACATAAGGCAAGTTACACCACTTGTTCATTATTTGTCCCAGTTTTAGCTATACATGTTTTGACCTTCAAATTCTGTAGAATGCATGTGTAGGATGTTCTAGTGGGATTTCTTAGTATTATTTTGCAAGTGCGATGATTTTGTAGTATGCCATGAGTAGATCTATACTTAGGATTTATCCCTCCTAATAGGTTACCCCTGTTTTTCTAAGTGTCTGCTTGTTATGCTATATATATAAAAAGTATCGTTGGGGGTTCAAAAGTCTAAACTTTTTCTATGTATGAAGCTCTCTCAAGCGAACCTTTTCCTCTCAAAACCCCCTTCAAAATAAAACTAAGTTTTCTTGTGGGCAGAATGGTTGTCGGGTCAACGAGTGGAATTTGGTGGAGGACGGCCGCCCAGGAATCAAAGAAGTCTGCCACGTTTCTGAATTCAGAAGCTTCGAGTGCAACCACAATACATATGGGCTCTGTCTTGGCCTAGTACTTAGTAGGAAACCTCATCGGGGTACCAACATTTGGAGGTTCTTGGCACGGTTGGATCCAGCTGGTAGAAGGGCTACTAAGGGAAAGCCTCGCCATGGTCTTGTCTATAAAAGGACTTGATCGTGGATTGCAGGGAAAGTGCAAAACCTCTCGAGAGTATTGCAATCTGATCGATCAGCCGAGTTCACGGAAAAGAACACTTTGAGCATCTGAAGGATGGAGCCTCTAAAGGGACTTCCCCTCTCTTTTCAAACTTAAAGTTTTCTAAAACCCCATGGCATGAGTAATATCGCCAATGGGTGGGATCTTGGGAACTTGGTGAGTAATATCCAAGTGTTAGGTTGTTTGGGCACTTTGTGAGTAATATCCTTGTGTTCCATTCGACCCTATATTACTTAAACAATGTTTACAAAGTAGGGTAAAATTCTCCCTCTTTTCTTTTTACTTTGTGAAAATTGGCTTTATGCAAATAAACCACAAAGCCTACTCTAGCCTTGCATGTAGAGTTAGTCTTGTTCTTTCCTTCTGTAATTTGCCAATACATTCAAAGTATTGACCAACTCGTTTGGATGCACGTTTCATGTGCAGAAATTGGAGATCGTTGAAAGGTGCGCTAGGATCGCGGGTCTTCACTCAACCTGCCTGTGGCATTGATGGGACTCCGAGTTGTATATATATTGCTTTTCTTGTAATAATGTAAACTCTGAATTATTCGATTCATGTAATAAAAACTTGTGTTTTACATGATATTTCATCGACTGTGAGTGCTAGCTAATGATCCAGGGACTAGCATGTTAATCACAGGGTTAGGATCTTTAACGATCCGAGGTCATAACAGATGGTATCAGAGCATAAGTTGACTGTAGATCGTGACCCTAGCCTCAGAAAAACTGTAGGAGTAATATTTTCTAAGATATTTCAGAAAAACTCTCATATTTCTCATCATCCTTCCTTGGAGTTTTAAAATTCTCAACTCTCTTGTTTTCAAAAATTAGAGGTGACCATTACACACTTCAAGAAGGAACTTCTCCCAAGACTACCTATCCAAAGAAGATCGTCTCAATGTTTCGCTCAAGTCAAGACTAGTAGACCTCCACAAAGGAAGTTCAAAGACTAAAGCTATGAGAATTGCAGACTTCAAAGCTACAAGTACTGAAGACTTTGAAGGCCCTAAGTCATGGTTATCAACAGAAGACCTTGAAAGATTGATGATTATGAAGAACATGAAGACTATCAAAAGCACGAAGACTATTGAAGACTCGTAGCCTAGAAGATTACAAGTGACCTATTAGGAACCAAATCCGGATAGATTTCGCTATAATGTAGATGCAACGAATTGTTTGCTTTCTTGCTATGGTTGTTACGATAACAAATAAAACCTATTTTTCCAAAACTAAAGTTTCTGGTATGGGTTCTTCTTCTTCCTCTTCTATAATCCACTCGTTCCTACTCTAAACCTTGGTCAACTCGATAGATGGGTCGTATCATCAAGGAAGACAAGGAACTCAACTTCTCCATGTGTATGAGCCACGCCGATGCAAAGCAATGGATGCACAAGTTTGAAGAAAGAATGAAGGATGCCAACATTGAAACCAATAAAATGGTTCATTATGCCACCCAATTACTAAAGGAGGAAGCTGCAACTTGGTGGGATATGAAAAACACCACTGATGATCATAAAGGGATGATATCCTGGGAAGAATTTAAAGTGGTTCTATATAACATCCCAAAACTTTAATCCAAGGTTATCATGATCCAAATCATCAAAATTAGGGTTAACAAAAACTTTTCCAATTAAAATTATTAAAGCATTCATGTGTGTGTATTTAAATAGGAGTTGATTTGAATTGCCATGATTAAGTGGTCCTTTGCTTGTAAAATGTTTCTTAGGTGAAATAAACATCATCTAAACCATTCCCAAACAAATCCCAAAGAAAAAAAACTCAAAATAAATAAATGAAGTGAATGGTCATTTGTGCCAAATTAACTACCATGCCTACTTTGGCTATTCCTAGAACTCAAAACCTAACAGAAACAATGGTGGATCTTTGCACCCCTTTCTAGTTCACATAATGAGGTACCAAGGCCCACTTTGTGATCTGTCAAAAACATTCAAACCCTAAATTTAAATGGCATTTGAAAATTGAATCTAGTGTATGTCTCAAGATCACCCTATTTCAAAAGACCACTCAAACAATTTCAAAATTCAAAACCCAAGCACCCACAGAGTCTCAAGCTTAGTACTAGCACACCCACCAAACATCTTTTCAAAATTCAAAAAGAAAGTTCTTGCGGCCATTTCATCAAACACATGGCAGGCATGAATTACACCTAGTAATTAGCTCACTGTTGACAACAGGGTTTTGCACCCATTCTTCCTCCAAACACTCCCTCTGTCCCCAAATGACCTAACCAAAGCATTTGCACCCCATCCCCTACACCCTAGTGGCAATGCAATGCCATGCTGAGCACCAACTCCCGGCCCAACCTTGCCCCGCTGCAGCAGACCATCTCCCTCTCTCTCGCCATGTCTACTAGCTAGCCCTCACCTCACCGCCACCCTATGTTCCCTCCCCGAGCCAGGCCAAGCCACAGACCACCCACAGAGCGCCGCACACTGCCTGTCTACGCCATGCCGAGCACGCGCCAGAGCGCCGTGCCCGACACGCGCATACACGTCGCCCCTTGACCGCAGCTCGCGTCCACCGCTTCGCCACGACCCAGGGATCACGCCGTACATTCCCGTTCGCTGCCCAACGCACCACAGCCACCGCTCGCCGTGGACACCACTGTCTCTGCCGCTCAGAGCGCTAGCACCGCCCGACCACATACCACCGCCCCTAGTCCCGCATTGATCCCATAGAGCACCGCCAGAAGACCAGCGACCGCCCCCTACCTCGAGCCATGCCGCTAGCACGTTGTGCAGCCCTCGCCGGAGCCGCTCGCCCATCCCTCTCGGTCGCGTCGTCGTCCTATAAATAGAGGCCACCCCCAGCCCATTTCGGCACACCACTCACCTCCCCTCACCTCACTGACCATTTCCCACCTCTAGTTGGAGCAACACGAGCACTTGATCGCCGGAATTTGGTCGGAGTAGCCCGCAGCAGAGGAGGAAGGGGCGCCGCTGATTGCGACCACCCCCGGAGCTGCCTCGACGTCCCTGAGCTCGCCGTTGACCACCAGTCTGTTTGGCCGCCTCGCCATCATTGCTGGAGCCCTGGTACGCCCCCTGAGCACCCTCACTGAGCCGCTAGGGTTAGAGTTCACCGACGACCAGTTCGTCGTCGACGATGATCCCTAGCCATTGATCCTCGTTCTAATCCAACGACCCATATCGCCTCGTACCGCTTCGCGCGTTATAAGCCACTGACCGGTGGACCCCCTGTCAGCTGAGCCCCGCGCCGCGTAGTAGCACTGGGCCGGCCCATTAGCTTTCCCGCGCAACCCAGTTAGTTAGAATTAGGATTTTTCTTTTTAGTTTAAACCTAGTTCTGTCCACTAGTTTGAATTTCAATTCAGAGAGATTTATAAATCCAAATGGAATGATTCCAATTTTGTTAGAAAGCTACTGAAAAGATCTACCCAAGCTCGTTGGATTTAATTCAATTAGAGTTAGAGATCTCTCCTAGTAAAAATAACAAGACAGAAGCATTTACACCTAGCAACATTTTTCAAAATTCAACCATGATATATTTTGAGTTGATTCCAACTCTCAAAAATCACATTTCATTATATCTATCTGAATATGTAATAATATTAAGGTTTACATGCAGTGACTTTGGACTAGTACCAAAATAATGCTATATAGGCATTTCTAGTCACTTTAAATCATTAAATAATAAACTTAAACCAAAGTAATTGTGATCCAACCTTTAAATCACATTCCCACATGTTAGCATATGTGTTGAGGACATGTGTCCACATGATCCCATATTTTAAGTGGTGAATATAAAATCTTAGTTATTTTTCAATGAGTAGAAATTACTTTTCTCAAATAAAAAGAAGGAAACTAGTTAATAAAACTTGTGATGTTTGTGATGATAATAGATCATCAACTATATGTCTTAGAGTGCTACTTAGACTAGTTAAGTATTGTTTGGTGATTGTGTACTCCGTATGTATTTATAGACGATAGTACCGACCAAGCTTTCGAGGAGGAGTTCTACCAAGAAGAAGAAGAAAAAAACTTCAACCACTGCACTGCACAAGGCAAGCCACCAATAACAATGCAAGCTAACCCTTGCAAGCTAGATAATCTAAGAAAATGCATTGGGCATGCTTTGGTTATACCACTTTGACTAGTATTTACCCCAAGTCTTATTTTCAAGCTTTACTTCCTTTACTTTACACAAAGTTCTTTAATTGTTTTGAAGGTAGCATAAAGAGTATACAACTTGGCCTATTTAGATAAACCTTAGATGTCATTCTATGGCATGAGATTGATCCCATCATCCCACCTTAGTAAACACTCTTAACTTAGTAGTGTAGAGTAGCTAAAAACTTGAGTCACTCTAGATGGGAATACTTGGCGAAAAGGAATTATGAAAACCTTGGAATGATGAGTCATTCTATTGAGATGTTTTGACATGTGTTGAGAAACACAAATGGTTTATGATGGTGAAAACGTTGAGGCATGAGCCTTAACCCTTTTATAAAACTGATGGTTGGATTCGGATGTGATACCATTCCAAATTTACCATACAACCACAATACCTGAATTGGGTAAGGCTTAGCCGGAAGTTTATATGCAGTAGTATTAGTTCCCTCGCGGGAGATGTCTGATATGAGGCTACCTCTCAATGTTCTCCACCTATGCAGTGCCCAAGATGACAGATGGTCATGGTTGGGAAGCCATGCTCATAGGAGAGGTGCTTATACTAGGGTGTGTAAATGAAAGGTTATGTTTGATTATCTTCATACTAAGTATGATGATTCAGGGTTATCCCTGACAGATGTATCGAATCTTGTGGTAAAAGTGTACCACCACTATAGAGTGTCAAACTATTCGAATAGTCGCGTCCACGGTTATGGACATTTGGAATGGCCATACTGTTTCGTTGTCAGATGTTTTCAAAATGACTTATGAAATGATGAATCGTAACTTGACCACAACAGGGTTGTTTTTATGACAATAGCTTCCCAACTTAAGTGATTCTAGAACTTTATTTTATCTTTCTTTGCTTCTGAACTCAGCTTAGGTTTCTAACTTAACTTTATAGTTAAACTTAGAGTTAGCACTTTAACTTAGAACTATATTACTTGTTAGTGGTAGTTTGCGATTAGTTAAAGAGTACTCATGGCTTTTTGTCCCTGGCTATTCTCATGGCCAGACTATGAAGGAGACTACCAAGATGATGGACAGCAGGACGGCTATGATAACTAGGACTATCTGCCTTCGTCAGCATTGCATGTGCCCCTGAAGATGGACCCCACCGCTACGCTTATCTTTTATTCCGTTGTTTTTTGTATTAAGACTGGATCATGAGATCCTTTATTTGTGTAAGACCTTATGTATGGTTTGTAATGGATGATGTACTGTGATATCCAATCTGTTATGTCTCGCAAAAATGGTAATCCTAGGATTGCGAGGTATGGTATAACAGGCATCTGGGATTAAAATTCTGGGTGTTGGCAAGTTGGTATCAGAGCCATCCTGACCATAGGAGACCCTAGTTAGAATGGACATCCGAACAAAAACTTAGTTTCACAACCAAAGTGAGTATTTATGAAAAACTATTTCCTCTCTTATTCTTGGGAATTCATTCTTTCTCTCAAAAATTCATATGCCTCAAAATTCTTACATTACTACTTAAAAATTTGACACACTTGATCACTTCACTAACTTCCTCATCCTAAATTCTTGTAGATGGAGTCTCAGTTCAGCAAGTTCTACCAGTTGGGAAACGAAGGTCAACTGGTCTTTGAGAGGGATCTGGATTCACTGTCGGAGTTACTGGGACGCCCACATCCGGAGTTTCTTGGAGCTCAACTTCCAGGACCCCTAGGAGGAGACTTACAGTGGCTAGTCACCGCTGATCTTAGAGGAAGCATCGAAGCACCAACATTCGGGAGAATTCAGTTCTCCGTGAGAGAGAACAACTGGCTAGATGGATTAGCCAGGGCAATGCATGAAGCTCTCGCACGTCTATGTGCCCTTAGTGTCAACCAGATCCAAGGAACCCGTTTTGCTCACTATGCAAGGCGTGACTTCATGGGAATGCCGATGGAGATGCCAAGTCATCCAGCCCTGAAGCGCCAAGTGGAGAACCTCGAATTCTTGTTGTACGATCTTCAGAAGGAGCTGGACAATGCTAGGGAGTTAGCCAACCAGAACCATGCCATTGCCAACTAGAAGGCCCAGACTTTTGCACTACTCGTCCAAGATTGCCAGTCTCTTCGCTGCCAGCGCGAGAAGAAGGATCGCACCATCGCCCGTCTTCGCAAGAAGGTGGCCGACCTCGAGAAGACCGTCAAGGAGCAGGAAGCTCAGCTTGCAGCCAAGGAGGAAGAAGATGAGGGTGAAGACATCCAGGGAGACATGGATTCTTGCCTCAGAATGATGATGACTTCCTGGAGGAGGATGTCGTGGACTTCTGCACTGACGATGAGGACTCCGACTTCATCGACAATGAGTAGATGCACTAGAGCACTGTCGTAGCATGAGATGTATCGGTCCCACTGTATCGTAGCTTGCAGAATGGTTCTTCAAACCATCTGTTTTCCTTTGATTGTTGTGGTGTGTGTTTGTATCGTGTGATGCTTGCATGAATGAAATGGAGTTAGTTGAAAAACCTGAGTCTAACTCAAAGTTTTAGCTTGAAACCAAAACCATGAACCTTAGAAATTTCCCTCTTACCCTTGTATCTACCTCAATCTTCAGATGACTCGTGGAAATCAAGGAGGGAGTAGCTCGTCGCAAGACCCAATGCTACAGATCTTGCAGAATCTAATCACAGACCGAGAAGCAAGTAGGGCAGAACGCTAAGCCAACTTAGCAACATTGCAGCAGATTGCCCAGATGGCTCTCAACAACCAAGGGCATGGAAATCAGGATCATCAAGGATCCAAGCTGAAGAACTTCCAGAATACAAATCCCCCAATCTTTAGCACGTCAGAAAACCCATTAGATGTTGATGATTGGTTGCAGATGATGGAGAATAACTTAGAGGTAGCCAGAGTTGATGACAACAAGAAAGTTCTCTTCGCCACCCACTATCTGGCAGGAGATGCAAGAGCTTGGTGGAACAGTATCCGCTTGATGAACCATGTTCAAGTGATGACATGGGAATCCTTCAAAGTCAAGTTCAGCCGCACCCACGTGCCGCAGGGTCTAGTCACCCGAATGAGGGATGAGTTCAGAGAATTGAAGCAAGGCAGAATGACTATGGTGGAATACCGTGACAGATTCCTATCACTTGCCAGATATGCACCTGATGAGATCAACACGGAGGCCAAGAAGAAGGAGAGATTCTTGAACGGACTGCATGATGAGATGCAGACTGTCCTCATCAACATCCGCTTCCAGGATCTCGAAGAGCTAGTCGACTTTGTCATTCAGATGGAAGGGAAGATTAACTAGGCAAACGACAACCGAAAACATCGTATGATGTAGCAATCTGGATCCAGCAGTCACCAGAAGTATCGTCCCAACCCCGCACTAGGATATGCACCAAGGAATAATCGACCCCCATTGTATCGCCCAAGCTACCCCAACCGTCGCGGAGGCAAGAAATCCGGAGGCAACAATCACAACTCCGGCAACGCCAACAATTTCAACCGTGCACCTCCCAAGAGCAACAGCAACAACCACAACAACACTACACCCAGAACTGGCAGTAATGTTGTGCCCATCGCAGCTAAAGACAAGTCAGTGATCACTTGTTTCGAGTGTGGAGTGAAGGGTCACTATTCCAATGAGTGTCCCAAGAAGACTGCAGCCACTGCCAATGTGAATGCCCCAGCTCAGCAACAGCGTCGTGTTCAACCAGGGAGAAGATTTGCCCCAGGGAACCCTCACAACCGCAACGGTCGTCTCTTCCACATGAACGCAGAAGAAGCCCAAGAAGCGCCAGATGTAGTGTTGGGTATGTTTTCTGTCAACTCAGTTTTAGAAAGGGTATTGTTTGATTCGGGAGCATCACATTCATTTGTCACCGAAGAATTTGCATGCACTAGTAAGGTTCACCCAACCAATTTGAAGCACGTCATGATAGTTCAAATCCCCGGTTCAACAACCAAAGCTAGAAAAAATTAGAAAGTTGTGCCTATCAGAATACATGGGATATATTTTTATGCCAACCTAATTGTACTTGGAACCAAAGGATTGGAAGTAGTACTAGGTATGGACTGGATGTCAAGGCATAAAGGATTGATAGACTGTGCTAAGAAAGCCATCACCATGACCAGTAGATCTGGAGTCACCGTAGATCATATCTCTGAAACCTTACCCCATCAATTGAAGTGCAACAAGAGTGTAGCCCTGGCCACCATTGACCAAGTCAGAGTAGTCTGTGAATACCCTGACGTATTCCCAGATGAATTGTTGGGTATGCCCCCGGATAGGTATATTGAGTTCATTATCGAACTAATCCCTAGAACTGGACCCATAGCCTAGAGACCCTATAGCATGAACCCCTCAGAGTTAGTGGAACTGAAAAAGCAGTTGGATGCCATGTTAGAAAAAGGCTTGATTCAACCAAGCGCCTCGCCATGGAGATCACCAGTGTTATTCATCGACAAGAAAGATGGAGGCAACCGTTTGTGCACAGATTATAGAAAGTTGAATGACGTCACCATCAAGAACAAGTACCCCTTGCCAAAGATAGAGGATCTATTTGATCAATTGACTGGAGCCCAGGTATTCTCAAAGATTGAACTTAGGACTGGTTATCAACAACTTAAGATTCGTGCAACGGATATTCCCAAGACCTCCTTTACTACTCGTTATGGTTTATACGAGTATACGGTTATGTCTTTTGGATTAACCAATGCCCCTGCTTATTTCATGAATCTCATGAATAAGATCTTTATGAATTTCCTAAATAAGTTTGTAGTTGTGTTTATCGACAACATCCTTATCTACTCCAAGTCAGAAGAAGAGCATGAGCAACATCTGAGAATCATCCTAGAAACCCTGAGAGAGCATCAGTTATATGCCAAGTTCAGCAAGTGTGAGGTTTGGCTGAAAGAAGTAGGATTCCTCGGACATATTGTGTCTGTCGGAGGAGTTTCTGTTGATCTCGCCAAGATCAAAGATGTCGAGGAATGGGAAGCCCCAACCACTCAAACCCAAGTCCGTGCATTTCTCGGATTAGCGGGATACTACCACAAGTTCGTAGAGGGATTCCCGAGCATCGCCAGACCCATGACCCAATTGTTGAAGAAGGACAAGAAATTTGAATGGACAGACAAGTGTGAAGCCAGTTTCCAGGAGCTGAAGAAGAGATTGATATCAGCCCCAATATTGATCATGCCAGACATCAAGAAGCCGTTTGATGTATATTGTGATGCATCCAAGATTGGTCTCAGATGTGTGTTGATGCAAGAAGGCAAAGTCATCGCTTATCTGTCTCGACAACTGAAGCAGCATGAGCAGAACTATCCGACCCATGATCTTGAATTAGCAGCCGTAGTGTTGGCATTAAAGACATGGCGTCATTATCTTATGGGTAATTGCTGTGAGATTTACTCAGATCACAAGAGCTTGAAGTATATTTTCACTCAGAAGGAGCTGAATATTCGGCAAAGGAGATGGATAGAGTTAACCAAGGATTATGACCTTGACATTCACTATCACCCCGGCAAAGCCAATGTGGTAGTGGATGCTCTTAGCAGATTGCCGTGTAGGCTAAACACCATGATCAAGGAGAAACAGCCAAGTTTGTATGAGGAGTTGGAGTAGTTCAGAACTGAATTAGTTAGTAAAGGATTCTTAGCTAGCATTGAACTTCAACCCACTTTGATTAGCCAAATCAAGGAAGCCCAGAAGGGAAATGAAAGTATCGACGGAATCAAACGTCGTATTGGTACAGGAAAGGTACCTGGATTCACTGAAGACGAAGGAGTGCTGTGGTAGAAAGGACGTATCTGTGTGTCAGCGGATTCGGAGTTGAAATAAGTTATCATGAAGGAAGCTCATGATACTATTTATTCTATCCACCCCGGAGGGACGAAGATGTATCGGGATTTGAAAGAGCAATTTTGGTGGCACAAGATGAAGAGAGAAATCGAAAGCTACATTGCCAAGTGTGACATCTGTCAAAGAGTCAAAGCAGAGCACCAGAGGCCTGTAGGACTGTTGCAACCATTGCAGATTCCGGAATGGAAATGGGATTCCGTAGGAATGGACTTTATCACCGGTTTACCTACTTCTAGTAGGGGAAATGACTCAATCTGGGTCATAGTTGATAAATTGTCCAAGGTAGCTCACTTTATACCTATCAAGACAACATACCAAAGTTCGAAGCTAGCAGAGTGGAACCCCCAAGACCATAGTATCAGATCGAGGAACCCAGTTTACCTCGATATTTTGGCAAAAAGTCTAGGAAGGATTAGGCACCAAGTTGAACTTCAGCACTGCTTATCACCCGCAAACTGATGGACGGACTGAGAGAGTCCACCAGATCCTAGAGGATATGTTAAGAGCTTGTGTGTTGGAATATGGATCAAAATGGGAAGACTGCCTGCCTTTCGCAGAATTCTCATATAACAACAGTTATCAAGCTAGTTTGCAGATGGCTCCATTTGAGTTCCTATACGGAAGGAAGTGTCGTACCCCTTTGAATTGGTCGCAAGTAGGAGAGAGTCAGATCTTTGGATCCGACATTCTCCGGGAAGCAGAAGAGAAAGTTCACAAAGTCCGTGAGCACCTCAAGACTGCCTAATCCAGACAGAAGAGTTACGCTGACAAGAGAAGGAGAGACCTGACTTTCAATGTCGGAGATTTTGTATATCTCAAGGTTTCTCTATTGAAAGGAACCCAACGCTTTAGTCTGAAAGGAAAGTTAGCCCCCAGATATACCGGGCCCTTCAAGATTCTGAACCTCCGAGGAGAAGTATCGTATCAACTAGAACTACCTGAAGAGATGCCAGCCATCCACAATGTGTTCCATATCTCGTTACTTCGCAAATGCCTAGAAGTGACGGAGAAGACTGAAGTTTTCAAGAACATCGATCATCGAGCTATGGAGATCAACAATGACCTGACATATCATGAAGTGCCCATCCGTATCCTAGAAGAATCTTACAGAACCACCAGGACCAGGAGTATCAAGTTTCTCAAGATTGAATGGAGCAACCATAGCGACGACGAAGCCACTTGGGAGCGAGAAGATTACATTAGGATAGAGTTCCCAGATCTCTTTAGTTCCTAGTTTTCTTTGTAAATCTCGGGACGAGATTTTGTTTAAGGGGGGAAGGTTTGTAACATCCCAAAACTTTAATCCAAGGTTATCATGATCCAAATCATCAAAATTAGGGTTAACAAAAACTTTTCCAATTAAAATTATTAAAGCATTTAGATGTGTGTGCATTTAAATAGGAGTTGATTTGAATTGCCATGATTAAGTGATCCTTTGCTTGTAAAATGTTTCTTAGGTGAAATAAACATCATCTAAACCATTCCCAAACAAATCCCAAAGAAAAAAAACTCAAAATAAATAAATAAATAAATGAAGTGAATGGTCATTTGTGCCAAATTAACTACCATGCCTACTTTGGATATTCCTAGAACTCAAAACCTAACAGAAACAATGGTGGATCTTTGCATCCCTTGCTAGTTCACATAATGAGGTACCAAGGCCCACTTTGTGATCTGTCAAAAACATTCAAACCCTAAATTTAAATGGCATTTGAAAATTGAATCTAGTGTATGTCTCAAGATCACCCTATTTCAAAAGACCACTCAAACAAGTTCAAAATTCAAAACCCAAGCACCCACAGAGTCTCAAGCTTAGTACTAGCACACCCACCAAAAATCTTCTCAAAATTCAAAAAGAAAGTTCTTGCGGCCATTTCATCAAACACATGGCAGGCATGAATTACACCTAGTAATTAGCTCATTGTTGACAACAGGGTTTTGCACCCATTCTTCCTCCAAACACTCCCTCTGTCCCCAAATGACCTCACCAAAGCCTTTGCACCCCATCCCCTACACCCTAGTGGCAATGCAATGCCATGCCGAGCACCAACTCGCCGGCCCAACCTTCACCCGTTGCAGCAGACCATCTCCCTCTCTCTCGCCATGTCTACTAGCTAGCCCTCACCTCACTGCCACCCTTTGTTCCCTCCCCGAGCCAGGCCAAGCCATGGACCACCCATAGAGCGCCGCGCACTGCATGTCTGCGCCATGCCGAGCACGCGCCAGAGCACCGCGCCCGACACACGCATACACGTCGCCCCTCGACCGTAGCCCGCGTCCACCGCTTCGCCACGATCTAGGGAGCACGCCGGACATTCCCGTTCGCCGCCCAACGCACCATAGCCACCGCTCGCCGTGGACACCGCTGTCTCTGCTGCTCAGAGCGCTAGCACCGCCCGACCGCATACCAGCGCCCCTAGTCCCGCATTGATCACATAGAGCACCGCCAGGAAACGAGCGACCGCCCCTACCTCGAGCCACGCCGCTAGCACGTTGTGCAGCCCTCGCCGGAGCCGCTCGCCCATCCCTCTCGGTCGCGTCATCGTCCTATAAATAGAGGCCACCCCCAGCCCATTTCGGCACACCACTCACCTCCCCTCACCTCACTGACCATTCCCCACCTCTAGTTGCAGCAGCGCGAGCACTTGATTGCCGGAATTTGGCCGGAGTAGCCCGCAGCAGAGGAGGAAGGGGCGCCGCTGATTGTGACCATCCCCGGAGCTGCCTCGACCGTCCCTGAGCTCGTCGTTGACCACCAGTCTATTTGCCCGCCTCTCCATCGTCGCTGGAGCCCTGGTACGCCCCTTGAGCACCCCCACTGAGCCGCTTGGGTTGGAGTTCGCCGGCGACCAGTTCGTCGTCAACGATGATCCCCAGCCATTGATCCTCGTTCTAATCCAACGACCCATATCGCCCCGTACCACTTCGCGTGTTATAAGCCACTGACCGGTGGACCCCCTGTCAGCTGAGCCATGCGCCGCGTAGTAGCACTGAGAGGGCCCATTAGCTTTCCCGCGCAACCCAGTTAGTTAGAATTAGGATTTTTCTTTTTATTTTAAACCTAGATTTGTCCACTAGTTTGAATTTCAATTCACAGAGATTTATAAATCCAAATGGAATGATTCCAATTTTGTTAGAAAGCTACCGAAAAGATCTACCGAAGCTCGTTGGATTTAATTCAATTAGAGTTAGAGATCTCTCCTAGTAAAAATAACAAGACAGAAGCATTTACACCTAGCAACATTTTCCAAAATTCAACCATGATAGATTTTGAGTTGATTCCAACTCTCAAAAATCACATTTCATTATATCTATCTAAATATGTAATAATATTAATGTTTACATGCAGTGACTTTGGACTAGTACCAAAATAATGCTATATAGGCATTTCTAGTCACTTTAAATCATTAAATAATGAACTTAAACGAAAGTAATTGTGATCCAACCTTTAAATCACATTCCCACATGTTAGAATATGTGGTGAGGACATGTGTCCACATGATCCCATATTTTAAGTGGTGAATATAAAATCTTAGTTATTTTTCAATGAGTAGAAATTACTTTTCTCAAATAAAAAGAAGGAAACTAGTTAATAAAACTTGTGATGTTTGTGATGATAATAGATCATCAACTATATGTCTTAGAGTGCTACTTAGACTAGTTAATTATTGTTTGGTGTTTGTGTACTCCGTATGTATTTATAGACGATAGTACCGACCAAGCTTTCGAGGAGGAGTTCTACCAAGAAGAAGAAGAAGAAAACTTCAACCACTGCACAGCACATGGCAAGCCACCAATAACAATGCAAGCTAACCCTTGCAACCTAGATAATCTAAGCAGATGCATTGGGCATGCTTTGGTTATACCACTTTGACTAGTATTTACCCCAAGTCTTATTTTCAAGCTTTACTTCCTTTAATTTACACAAAGTTCTTTAATTGTTTTGAAGGTAGCATAAAGAGTATAAAACTTGGCCTATTTAGATAAACCTTAGATGTCATTATATGGCATGAGATTGATCCCATCATCCCACCTTAGTAAACGCTCTTAACTTAGTAGTTTAGAGTAGCTAAAAACTTGAGTCACTCTAGATGGGAATACTTGGTGAAAAAGAATTATGAAAACCTTGGAATGATGAGTCATTCTATTGAGATGTTTTCACATGTGTTGAGAAACACAAATGGTTTATGATGGTGAAAACGTTGAGGCATGAGCCTTAACCCTTTTATAAAACTGATGGTTGGATTCGGATGTGATACCATTCCAAATTTACCATACAACCACAATACCTGAATTGGGTAAGGCTTAGCCGGAAGTTTATATGCATTAGTATTAGTTCCCTCGCGGGAGATGTCTGATATGAGGCTACCTCTCAATGTTCTCCACCTATGCAGTGCCCAAGATGACAGATGGTCATGGTTGGGAGGCCATGCTCATAGGAGAGGTGCTTATACTAGGGTGTGTAAAGGAAAGGTTATGTTTGATTATCTGCATACTAAGTATGATGATTCAGGGTTATCCCTGACAGATGTATCGAATCTTGTGGTAAAAGTGTACCACCTCTGCAGAGTGTCAAACTATTCGAATAGCCGCGTCCGCGGTTATGGACAGTTGGAATGGCCATACTGTTTCGTTGTCCGATGTTTTCAAAATGACTTATGAAATGATGAATCGTGACTTGACCACAACAGGGTTGTTTTTATGACAATAGCTTCCCAACTTAAGTGATTCTAGAACTTTATTTTATCTTTCTTTGCTTCTGAACTCAGCTTAGGTTTCAAACTTTACTTTATAGTTAACTTAGAGTTAGCACTTTAACTTAGAACTATATTACTTGTTAGTGGTAGTTTGTGATTACTTAAAGAGTACTCATGGCTTTTTGTCCCTGGCTATTCTCATGGCCAGACTATGAAGGAGACTACCAAGATGATGGGCAACAGGACGGCTATGATAACTAGGACTATCTGCCTTCATCAGCATTGCATGTGCCCCTGAAGATGGACCCCACTGCTACGCTTATCTTTTATTCCGCTGTTTGTTGTATTAAGACTGGATCATGAGATCCTTTATTTGTGTAAGACCTTATGTATGGTTTGTAATGGATGATGTACTGTGATATCCAATCTGTTATGTCTCGCAAAAATGGTAATCATGGGATTGCGAGGTATGGCATAACAGGCATCTGGGATTAAAAATCCGAGTGTTGACATTCTAGTACAATCTCGTCTCGTCACTCGAAAATCAAAAACCCAAGGAGTGGAAGTCCTAAAACATTCCGCTTGTAGAATCTGTGGGGAAATAGGACACACCTCTAATGAGCATCGTGACCAATGCCCCTACTGTGAAGTAAGTCACCCTTATGAAGAATTCCCTAACCCTCAAGACATGCTTCTTGTGTGAAGGAGCCAACCACAACCCCTCCAAATGTCACCTCTACTCGATGGTACAATAAGTGAATCCACAAGTTAGAGACGGAATGCGCCAAGGCCTCATGAAGCTCTTAGAGGACACAAGGTCTAGAGATGGAGTCAAGACTCTAAAACACCACACCCAAAGTCATCACTTCGTGATACTCAAAATATGAAAGGAATGGCCATCTTCCCCAAACTGGCTCAAGGAAACACCATGGTAATAGAGGCAGCAGCGATCCTAGCTAGATGACATGCTACAAGTGTGGTGAAACAGGGCATTACGCGTCAGATTGTCCTAAGAAAAGGAAGAATGGCGGTGGAAATGGAAAGAAGTCCAATCCATCCATCAAGCTATAGCAAATTATGTTAGTGTGGATAAAGCTTATAAACCAACAACCTAAAGTGGACCTACACGGAAAACCTAACAAATATAATATTTTAAGGGTGGTAGCACCCTAGTGTAACCCGAACCTATTTCTTGCTAGCCTTCTCGAATCTCGAGGACGAGATTCCTTTTAAGGGTGGTAGTCTGTAACATCCCAAAAAAAATCAAATTTTGGAATGTAAAAAAAAGATTGAATTGTTTGACCTTGTTGATCTTTTGAGCAAAAATAAATTTTCGGGGTTTGTTAAAAAAAATCCAAGCCATAATAGAAAAGAGTGGATTAATATGACTATCCAATTGGTTGGGAATTTTTATACAAATGCAAAGATTTATGTTGCATTTTAGTTGCACCTATTTGGATTTTCGAGACTGGAAATTTTCACAAGAGAGAAGATAACATGACTTCTTCATTTTTATTTAGGTTTTAAGATGGCTCTTCGATGTTATATAATTTAGCTTTTGATTTCTGGAAATTTTTTTAATTGATTTGAGGCATTATAAATCCGTAAAAACTATTTTGTGAAAACTTGTATTAGTAGCCATGTGAGGCAAAAGTGTATGAAAATATTTGTGTATACTAAACATGGGTAGAGAATATATTTTCCTAGGCTCTATACTTATTTTGATTTCTAATATTTCTTTCCAAAGTTCGAAGTGATTTTTATGTAAGTCACATTAGATTTCCTGTGTTAATAGAAAAAAAACTAAATAAAAGAATGTACCTGTGACTTGCACGAGTACGTGAAGCCAGATGCACCACGTCGACATGGTCAGCCACCTAGGTACACCGATAAGAGAAAAGTCTGGTTGTTTGTCCCCACCGGTCATCTTCGACCTCCAGGAGGATTTTGTGCCCGGGACGAGTTCATCCCAACGAAACCAAACCCCGGATAATCTCTTGATCCGTTTAAATTCTTTGCCCCCTCCTCCACAAAAATTACCTCATAAATATCCTACTCCACACCTCGTCCGATTTTTGTTGAAACCCTAAACCATCGAACCACCTTCCTCTCAAACCGATCTTCCGGAATTTCACAATACAGAAGCTCCACAATCGACGATTCCTTCGCCACCAATGGTTTCTAAGCCATAATCCTCCTCCTTTTACTTCCAAGCTTCCTATCTTATTCAACCTCATTGCCTCACGTTGTTTTCCCGTATACAGAGCCCAATTTGATCTGTACGCATCACCGGAGTTCGTCGCCGTCACCCAGCTTAAGCCGGCCATAGCTGCGTGAGGGTAGCAGAAGAAGACCATCAACCACGTCCACATGTTCGCTCACCGTCATGGTCGCCATCCATACTTCAGAAAAATTTGGAGATCAACGGAGCGACGCCTGCCAGACTTTTTGAACTCCCTCTCTCTGTCTGTTCTTCTCCCTTACTGTAACTAACCTTTTTCCCCATGCCTAGGAACTCCAGAGCAAGCTGCACGACCCTACTGGAATTCGTCGGAGCCGGAGATGTTGCACGTTTTGAACGACGAGTGCCGCTGTTTGGGACCACGGGAAATGCACCGAGGATGCACACGTCTCTGCCGACGACACAATCCGCTTGCCGTCCATGCCTTCACGGCCAGAAGGACCACCGGAAGGCCGACATGGACAACACCGAAGCCAACTTTGCCATGTTTCTTCGTCACCATCGACCACGGTCTTCGTTGGTAATGCCTTGTCTCACCATACGATCTAACAGTGCGGTTCATATTAGATTTATGTTTAACACTAAACTGGTGCCAGCTTATCATACTTCGCCGCGTATCTGTTTTCTTTCACGTGTTGTGACCTCATGTGATCGATCAGCTCGTATGAATTGCAGTAGCTCATGCATCAATTTGAAATTCAGTATCTTTTGATCTACACGTCAAGATTAGATGTTTTTTATTGTGCTAGATTCGAAATTAAATTCTTTATCCAATGGTACTGGTTTTTTTTATTACAGAATTTTTGAATCTGTCTTTCAAAATTTTAATTTTATTCGTGTTTTAGCCATATCTTTAGATATATAATTTCTTTTGCAACAAAACTTGTCGTGCTATGATCATGAAGATCCCCCTACACTTTAGAACCTACTAAAGATACTACATGAGGAAATAAATAAATATAATATGGTATTATAATGTGTTTGAGTTTATGTGACTATTATGTCTTCAATTTGGTTCTTTATTTGGATTTCATGTTCACCCGTTGCCATTACTTATACGCGTAGATTGCGATTGGATTTCGGAGAGTACCAGTGAACTAATTAATACATCATCAAACATAAGGCAAGTTACACCACTTGTTCATGATTTGTCCCAGTTTTAGCTATACATATTTTGACCTTCAAATTCTGTAGAATGCATGTGTAGGATGTTCTAGTGGGATTTCTTTGTATTATTTTGCAAGTGCGATGATTTTGTAGCATGCCATGAGTAGATCTATACTTAGGATTTATCCCTCCTAATAGGTTACCCCTGTTTTGCTATAATAGGTTACCCCTGTTTTGCTAAGTGTCTGCTTGCTATGCTATATATATAAAGTACCGTTGGGGGTTCGAAAGTCTGAAAATTTTCTATGTATGAAGCTCTCTTGAGCGAACATTTTCCTCTCAAAACCCCCTTCAAAATAAAACTAAGTTTTCTTCTAGGCGGAATGGTTGTCGGATCAACGAGTGGAATTTGGTGGAGGACGGCCGCCTATGAATCAAAGAAGTCTGCCACGTTTCAGAATTCCGAAGCTTCCAGTGCAACCACAATACATATGGGCTCTATCTTGGCCTAGTACTTAGTAGGAAACCTCGCCGGGGTACCAACATTTGGAGGTTCTTGGCACGGTTGGATCCAGCTGGTAGAGGGGATACTAAGGGAAAGCCTCGCCATGGCCTTGTCTGTAAAAGGACTTGATCGTGGATTGTGGGGAAAGTGCACAACCTCTCTAGAGTATTGCAATCAGATCGATCAGCCGAGTTCACGGAAAAGAACACTTTGAGCATCTCAAGGATGGAGCCTCTAAAGGAACTTCCCCTCGCTTTTCAAACTTAAAGTTTTCTAAAACCCCATGGCGTGAGTAATATCGCCAATGGGTGGGATCTTTGGAACTTAGTGAGTAATATCCAAGTGTTAGGTTGTTTGGGCACTTTGTGAGTAATATCCTTGTGTTCCATTCGACCCTATATTACTTAAACAATGTTTACAAAGTAGGGTAAAATTCTCCCTCTTTTCTTCTTACTTTGTGAAAAATGGCTTTATGCAAATAAACCACAAAGCTTACTCTAGCCTTGCATGTAGAGTTAGTCTTGTTCTTTCCTTGGTGTAATTTGCCAATACATTCAAAGTATTGACCAACTCGTTTGGCTGCACGTTTCATGTGCAGAAATTGGAGATCGTTGAAAGGTGCGCTAGGATCGCGGGTCTTCACTCAACCTACTTGTGGCATTGATGGGACTCCAAGTTGTATATATATTGCTTCTGTTGTAATAATGTAAACTCTGGATTATCCGATTCATGTAAAAAAAACTTGTGTTTTACATGATATTTCATTGACTGTGAGTGCTAGCTAATGATCCAGGGACTAGCGTGTTAATCACATGGACTTAGGATCTTTAATGATCCGAGGTCACAACAGTGTGTTCTTCTCATTAAGCAAAGTTAGAATCATTGCATGTCTGTTCTTTTCACAAACCACATATCACCAGTGTCATTGCATGTGTGTTCTTCCCACAGACCACACATGGATCCACCGGTGTCATTGCATGTGTGTTCTTCCCATGAACCACACATGGATCCACCAGTGTCATTGCATGTGTGTTCTTTTCATAAACCACATATGGATCCACCAATGTCATTGCATGTGTGTTATTCTCAAAAACCACGTAAGGATCCACCGGTGTCATTGCATGTGTGTTCCTCTCATAGACCACACATGGATCCACAGGTGTCATTGCATGTCTGCTCTTTTCATGAACCACAGTTAGAGTCATCGCATGTCTGCTCTTCTCATGAACCACAGCTAGAGTCATTGCATGTGAGTTCTTCTCACAAACCATATCATGAACCACACCCAGTGTCATTGCATGTGTGTTCTTCCCATTAACCACACATGGATCCACCAGTGTCATTGCATGTGTGCTCTTTTCATTAACCACGGTTAGAGTCATTGCATGTCTTTTCTTTTCACAAACCACATATCACCAGTGTCATTGCATGTGTGTTCTTCTCACAAACCATATAATGAACCACACCCAGTGTCATTGCATGTGTGTTCTTCCCATGAACCACACATGGATCCACCAGTGTCATTGCATGTCTGCTCTTTTCATGAACCACAGCTAGAGTCATTGCATGTATGTTCTTTTCACAAACAACATATCACCAGTGTCATTGCATGTGTGTTCTTCCCACAGACCACACATGGATCCACCAGTGTCATTGCATGTGTGTTCTTTTCACAGGCCACATATGGATCCACCAGTGTCATTGCATGTGTATTATTCTCACAATCCACGTAAGGATCCACCGGTGTCATTGCATGTATGTTCCTCTCATAGACCACACATGGATCCACCGGTGGCATTGCATGTTTGCTCTTTTCATGAACCACAGTTAGAGTCATCGCATGTCTGCTCTTCTGATGAACCACAGCTAGAGTCATTGCATGTGTGTTCTTCTCATGAACTACAACTAGAGTCATTGCATGTGTGTTCTTCTCACAAACTATATCATGAACCACACTGAGTGTCATTGCATGTGTGTTCTTCTCATTAACCACAGGTAGAGTCATTGCATGTCTATTCTTTTCACAAATCACATGTCACCAGTGCATTGCATGTGTGTTCTTCCCACAGACCACACATGGATCCACCAGTGTCATTGCATGTGTGTTCTTCCCATGAACCACACATGGATCCACCAGTGTCATTGCATGTGTGTTCTTTTCATAGACCACATATGGATCCACCAGTGTCATTCCATGTGTGTTATTCTCACAAACCACGTAAGGATCCACCGGTGTCATTGCATGTGTGTTCCTCTCATAGACCACACATGGATCCACCGGTGTCATTGCATGTCTGCTCTTTTCATGAACCACAGTTAGAGTCATCGCATATCTGCTCTTCTCATGAACCACAGCTAGAGTCATTGCGTGTGTGTTCTTCTCACAAACCATATCATGAACCACACCCAGTGTCATTGCATGTCTGTTCTTCCCATTAACCACACATGGATCCACCAGTGTCATTGCATGTCTGCTCTTTTCATTAACCACGGTTAGAGTCATTGCATGTCTGTTCTTTTCACAAACCACATATCACCAGTGTCATTGCATGTGTGTTCTTCTCACAAACCATATAATGAACCACACCCAGTGTCATTGCATGTGTGTTCTTCCCATGAACCACACATGGATCCACTAGTGTCATTGCATGTCTGCTCTTTTCATGAACCACAGTTAGAGTCATTGCATGTATGTTCTTTTCACAAACAACATATCAACAGTGTCATTGCATGTGTGTTCTTCCCACAGACCACACATGGATCCACTACTGTCATTGCATGTGTGTTCTTTTCACAGGCCACATATGGATCCACCAGTGTCATTGCATGTGTATTATTCTCACAAACCACGTAAGTATCCACCGGTGTCATTGCATGTATGTTCCTCTCATAGACCACACATGGGTCCACCGGTGGCATTGCATGTCTGCTCTTTTCATGGACCACAGTTAGAGTCATCGCATGTCTGCTCTTCTGGTGAACCACAGCTAGAGTCATTGCATGTGTGTTCTTCTCATGAACTACAGCTAGAGTCATTGCATGTGTGTTCTTCTCACAAACCATATCATATACCACACCGAGTGTCATTGCATGTGTGTTCTTCTCATTTACCATAGGTAGAATCATTGCATGTCTGTTCTTTTCACAAATCAAATGTCACCAGTGCCATCGCATGTGTGTTCTTCCCACAGACCACACATGGATCCACCAGTGTCATTGCATGTGTGTTCTTCCCATGAACCACACATGGATCCACCAGTGTCATTGCATGTGTGTTCTTTTCATAGACCACATATGGATCCACCAGTGTCATTGCATGTGTGTTATTCTCACAAACCACGTAAGGATCCACCGGTGTCATTTCATGTGTGTTCTTCTCATAGTCCACACATGGATCCACCGGTGTCATTGCATGTTTGCTCTTTTCATGAACCACAGTTAGAGTCATCGCATGTCTGCTCTTCTCATGGACCACAACTAGAGTCATTGCATGTGTGTTCTTCTCACAAACCATATCATGAACCACACCCAGTGTCATTGCACGTCTGCTCTTTTCATGAACCACAGTTTGAGTCATTGCATGTATGTTCTTTTCACAAACCACATATCACCAGTGTCATTGCATGTGTGTTCTTCCCACAGACCACACATGGATCCACCGGTGTAATTGCATGTGTGCTCTTTTCATGAACCACGGTTAGAGTCATCGCATGTCTGCTCTTCTCATGAACCACAGGTAGAGTCATTGCATGTGTGTTCTTCTCACAAACCATATCATGAACCACACCTAGTGTCATTGCATGTGTATTCTTCTCATTAACCACACATGGATCCACCAATGTAATTGCATGTCTGCTCTTTTCATTAACCACAGTTAGAGTCATTGCATGTCTGTTCTTTTCACAAACCACATATCAGTAATGTCATTGCATGTGTGTTATTCTCACAAACCATATCATGAAACACACCCAGTGTCATTGCATGTGTGTTCTTCCCATGAACCACACATGAATCCACCAGTGTCATTGCATGTCTACTCGTTTCATGAACCAAATTTAGAGTCATTGCATGTCTGTTCTTTTCACAAACCACATATCACCAGTGTCATTGCATTTGTGTTCTTCCCACAGACCACACATGGATCCACCAGTGTCATTGCATGTGTGTTCTTTTCACAGGCCACATATGGATCCACCAGTGTCATTGCATGTGTGTTATTCTCACAAACCATGTAAGGATCCACCGGTGTCATTGCATGTCTGTTCTTCTCATAGACCACACATATATCCACCGGTGGCATTGCATGTCTGCTCTTTTCATGAACCACAGTTAGAGTCATCGCATGTCTGCTCTTCTGATGAACCACAGCTAGAGTCATTGCATGTGTGTTCTTCTCATGAACCACAGCTCGATTCATTGCATGTGTGTTCTCCTCACAAACCATATCATGAACCACACCGATTGTCATTGCATTTGTGTTCTTCTCATTAACCACAGTTAGAGTCATTGCATGTTTGTTCTTTTCACAAACCACATATCACCAGTGCCATTGCATGTGTGTTCTTCCCACATACCACACATGGATCCACCAGTGTCATTGCATGTGTGTTCTTCCCATGAACCACACATGGATCCACCAGTGTCATTGCATGTGTGTTCTTTTCACAGACCACATATGGATCCACCAGTGTCATTGCATGTGTGTTATTCTCACAAACCACGTAAGGATCCACCGGTGTCATTGCATGTGTGTTCTTCTCATATACCATACATGGATCCGCCGGTGTCATTGCATGTATGCTCTTTTCATGAACCACAGTTAGAGTTATCGCATGTCTGGTCTTCTCATGAACCACACTAGAGTCATTGCGTGTGTGTTCTTCTCAGAAACCATATCATGAACCACACCCAGTGTCATTGCATGTCTGCTCTTTTCATGAACCACAGTTAGAGTCATTGCATGTCTGTTCTTTTCACAAACCACATATCACCAGTGTCATTGCATGTGTGTTCTTCCCACAGACCACACATGGATCCACCGGTGTCATTGCATGTCTGCTCTTTTCATGAACCACGGTTAGAGTCATCGCATGTCTGCTCTTCTCATGAACCATAGCTAGAGTCATTGCATGTGTGTTCTTCTCACAAACCATATCATGAACCACAGCTAGATTCATTGCATGTGTGTTCTTCTCACAAACCATATCATGAACCACACCCAGTTTCATTGCATGTCTGCTCGTTTCATGAACCACAGTTAGAGTCATTGCATGTCTGTTCTTTTCACAAACCACATATCACCAGTGTCATTGCATGTGTGTTCTTCTCACAAACCATATCATGAACCACACCCAGTGTCTATGCATGTGTGTTCTTCCCATGAACCACACATGAATCCACCAGTGTCATTGCATGTCTACTCTTTTCATGAACCACGGTTAGAGTCATTGCATGTCTGTCTTTTTCACAAACCACATATTACTAGTGTCATTGCATGTGTGTTCTTCCCACAGACCACACATGGATCCACTAGTGTCATTGCATGTGTGTTGCTTTCACAGGCCACATATAGATCCACCAGTGTCATTGCATGTGTGTTATTCTCACAAACCACGTAAGGATCCACCGGTGTCATGGCATGTATGTTCCTCTCATAGACCACACATGGATCAACCGATGGCATTGCATGTCTGCTCTTTTCATGAACCACAGTTAGAGTCATCGCATGCCTACTCTTCTCATGAACCACAGCTAGAGTCATTGCATGTGTGTTCTTCTCATGAACCACAGCTAGAGTCATTGCATGTGTGTTCTTCTCACAAACCATATCATGAACCACACCGCTGTCATTGCATGTGTGTTCTTCTCATTAACCACAGTTAGAGTCATTGCATGTCTGTTCTTTTCACAAACCACATATCACCAGTGCCATTGCATGTGTGTTCTTCCCACAGACCACACATAGATCCACCAGTGTCATTGCATGTGTGTTCTTCCCATGAACCACACATGGATCCACCAGTGTCAATGAATGAGTGTTCTTTTCACAGACCATATATGGATCCACCAGTGTCATTGCTTGTGTGTTGTTCTCACAAACCACGTAAGGATCCACCGGTGTCATTGCATGTGTGTTCTTCTCATAGACCACAGATGGATCCACCGGTGTCATTGCATGTCTGCTCTTTTCATGAACCTAAGTTAGAGTCATCGCATGTCTGCTCTTCTCATGAACCACAGCTAGATTCATTGCATGTGTGTTCTTCTCACAAACCATATCATGAACCACACCCAGTTTCATTGCATGTCTGCTCGTTTCATGAACCACAGTTAGAGTCATTGCATGTCTGTTCTTTTCACAAACCACATATCACCAGTGTCATTGCATGTGTGTTCTTCTCACAAACCATATCATGAACCACACCCAGTGTCTATGCATGTGTGTTCTTCCCATGAACCACACATGAATCCACCAGTGTCATTGCATGTCTACTCTTTTCATGAACCACGGTTAGAGTCATTGCATGTCTGTCTTTTTCACAAACCACATATTACTAGTTTCATTGCATGTGTGTTCTTCCCACAGACCACACATGGATCCACTAGTGTCATTGCATATGTGTTGCTTTCACAGGCCACATATAGATCCACCAGTGTCATTGCATGTGTGTTATTCTCACAAACCACGTAAGGATCCACCGGTGTCATGGCATGTATGTTCCTCTCATAGACCACACATGGATCAATCGATGGCATTGCATGTCTGCTCTTTTCATGAACCACAGTTAGAGTCATCGCATGCCTACTCTTCTCATGAACCACAGCTAGAGTCATTGCATGTGTGTTCTTCTCATGAACCACAGCTAGAGTCATTGCATGTGTGTTCTTCTCACAAACCATATCATGAACCACACCGCTGTCATTGCATGTGTGTTCTTCTCATTAACCACAGTTAGAGTCATTGCATGTCTGTTCTTTTCACAAACCACATATCACCAGTGCCATTGCATGTGTGTTCTTCCCACAGACCACACATAGATCCACCAGTGTCATTGCATGTGTGTTCTTCCCATGAACCACACATGGATCCACCAGTGTCAATGAATGAGTGTTCTTTTCACAGAGCATATATGGATCCACCAGTGTCATTGCTTGTGTGTTGTTCTCACAAACCACGTAAGGATCCACCGGTGTCATTGCATGTGTGTTCTTCTCATAGACCACAGATGGATCCACCGGTGTCATTGCATGTCTGCTCTTTTCATGAACCTAAGTTAGAGTCATCGCATGTCTGCTCTTCTCATGAACCACAGCTAGATTCATTGCATGTGTGTTCTTCTCACAAACCATATCATGAACCACACCCAGTGTCATTGCATGTCTGCTCTTTTCATGAACCACAGTTAGAGTCATTGCATGTCTATTCTTTTCATAAAACACATATCACCAGTGTCAATGCATGTGTGTTCCTCTCATAGACCACACATGGATCCACCGGTGTCATTGCATGTCTACTCTTTTCATGAACCATAGTTAGAGTCATCGCATGTCTGCTCTTCTCATGAACCACAGCTAGAGTCATTGCATGTGTGTTCTTCTCACAAACCATATCATGAACCACACCCAGTGTCATTGCATGTGTGTTCTTCCCATTAACTACACATGGATCCACCAGTGTCATTGCATGTCTGCTCTTTTCATTAACCACGGTTAGAGTCATTGCATGTGTGTTCTTTTCACAAACCACATATCACCAGTGTCATTGCATGTGTGTTCTTCTCACAAACCATATAATGAACCACACCCAGTGTCATTGCATGTGTGTTCTTCCCATGAACCACACATGGATCCACCAGTGTCATTGCATGTCTGCTCTTTTCATGAACCACAGTTAGAGTCATTACATGTCTGTTCTTTTCACAAAGAACATATCACCAGTGTCATTGCATGTGTGTTCTTTTCATAGGCCACATATGGATCCACCAGTGTCATTGCATGTGTGTTATTCTCACAAACCACGTAAGGATCCGCCGGTGTCATTGCATGTGTGTTCCTCTCATAGACCACGCATGGATCCACCGGTGTCATTGCATATCTCCTCTTTTCATGAACTACAGTTAGAGTCATCGCATGTCTGCTCTTCTCATGAACCACACCTACAGTCATTCCTTGTGTGTTCTTCTCACAAACCATTTCATGAACCACACCCAGTGTCATTGCATGTGTGTTCTTCTCACAAACCATATCATGAACCACACCCAGTGTCATTGCATGTGTGTTCTTCTCATGAACCACACATGGATCCACTAGTGTCATTGCATGTCTGCTCTTTTCATGAACCACGGTTAGTGTCATTGCATGTCCGTTCTTTTCACAAACCACATATTACCAGTGTCATTGCATGTGTGTTCTTCCCACATACCACACATGGATCCACCAGTGTCATTGCATGTGTGTTCTTCCCAAAGGCCACACATGGATCCACTAGTGTCATTGCATGTGTGTTCTTTTCACATGCCACATATGCATCCACCAGTGTCATTGCATGTGTGTTATTCTCGCAAACCACGTAAGGGTCCAGTTAGAGTCATTGCATGTGTGTTCCTATCATAGACCATACACGGATCCATCGGTGTCATTGCATGTCTGCTCTTTTCATGAACCACAATTAGAGTCATCGCATGTCTGCTCTTCTCATGAACCACAGCTAGAGTCATTGCATGTGTGTTCTTCTCACAAACCATATCATGAAACACACCCAGTGTCATTGCATGTGTGTTCTTCTCATTAACCACACATGGATCCACCACTGTCATTGCATGTCTGCTCTTTTCATTAACCACAGTTAGAGTCATCGCATGTCTGTTCTTTTCACAAACCACAGTTAGTGTCATTGCATGTGTGTTCTTCTCACAAACCATATCATGAACCACACCCATTGTCATTGCATGTGTGTTCTTCTCATTAACCACACATGGATCCACCGGTGTCATTGCATGTCTGCTCCTTTCATTAACCACAGTTAGAGTCATTGCATGTCTGTTCTTTTCACAAACTACATATCACCAGTGTCATTGCATGTGTGTTCTTCAAACAAACCATATCATGAACCACACTCAGTGTCATTGCATGTGTGTTCTTCCCATGAACCACACATGGATCCACCAGTGTCATTGCATGTCTGCTCTTTTCATGAACCACAGTTAGAGTCATTGCATGTCTGTTCTTTTCACAAACCACATATCACTAGTGTCTTTGCATGTGTGTTCTTCCCACATACCACACATGGATCCACCAGTGTCATTGTATGTGTGTTCTTCCCACAGACCACACATGGATCCACCAGTGTCATTGCATGTGTGTTCTTTTCACAGGCCACATATGGATCCACCGGTGTTATTGCATGTGTGTTATTCTCACAGACCACGTAAGGATCCACCGGTGTCATTGCATGTGTGTTCCTCTCATAGACCACACATGGATCCACCGGTGTCATTGCATGTCTGCTCTTTTCATGAACCATACTTAGAGTCATCGCATGTCTGCTCTTCGCATGAACCACATCTAGAGTCATTGCATGTGTGTTCTTCTCACAAATCCTATCATGAACCACACCCAGTGTCATTGCATGTGTGTTCTTCTCATTAACCACACATGCATCCACCAGGGTCATTGCATGTCTGTTCTTTTCACAAGCCACATATCACTAGTGTCATTGCATGTGTGTTCTTCCCACAGACCAGACATGGATCCACCAGTGTCATTGCATGTGTGTTCTTCCCATGAACCACACATGGATCCACTAGTGGCATTGCATGTCTGTTCTTTTCATGAACCACAGTTAGAGTCATTGCATGTCTGTTCTTTTCACAAACCACATATCACCAGTGTCATTGCATGTGTGTTCTTCCCGCAGACCACACATGGATCCACCACTGTCACTGCATGTGTGTTCTTTTCACAGGCAACATATGGATCCACCAATGTCATTGCATGTATGTTATTCTCACAAACCACGTAAGGATCCACCAGTGGCATTGCATGTGTGTTCCTCTTATAGACCACACATGGATTAACTGGTGTCATTGCATGTCTGCTCTTTTCATGAACCACAGTTAGAGTCATCGCATGTCTGCTCTTCTCATGAACCACAGCTAGAGTCATTGCATGTGTGTTCTTCTCACAAACCATATCATGAACCCCACCCAGTGTCATTGCATGTGTGTTCTTCTCATTAACCACAGTTAGAGTCATTGCATGTCTGTTCTTTTCACAAACCACATATCACCAGTGTCATTGCATGTGTGTTCTTCCCACAGACCACACATGGATCCACCAGTGTCATTGCATGTGTGTTCTTCCCAAAAACCACACATGGATCCACCAGTGTCATTGCATGTGTGTTGTTTTCATAGGACACATATGGATCCACCAGTGTCATTGCATGTGTGTTATTCTCACAAACCACGTAAGGATCCAGTTGGAGTCATTGCATGTGTCTTCCTCTCATAGACCACACACGGATCCACCGGTGTCATCGCATGTCTGCTCTTTTCATGAACCACAGTTAGAGTCATCGCATGTGTTCTCTTCTCCTGAACCACATCTAGAGTCATTGCATGTGTGTTCTTCTCACAAACCATATCATGAACCACACCCAGTGTCATTGCATGTGTGTTCTTCTCATTACACATGGATCAACCAGTGTCATTGCATGTGTGTTCTTCTCACAAACCACATATGGATCCACCTGTGTCATTGGATGCATGTTCTTTTCATAAACCTGATACGTCCAAAACGTATCTACTTTCCCGAACACTATTGCTATTGTTTCTCCTCTAAACTTGTGTGATTTGGATGCAACTAACGTGGAATGATGCTGTTTTCAGCAGAAGTGCATTGGTGTCTACTTTTTGTGCAGAAAATCAACTATCGGGAAAAATCTCGGAAAATATGCCAAAAAGCCTATTTCACCAGAGGACTCCCAGAGCCAGAATACGAGACGGAGGGGGTCTAGGCCCAGGCCACACCACCTGGCCGCGCGGGCAAGCCCAGGCCACGCCAGGGGGTGGTCTAGCCGCCCCAAACTGCCCCTCTGTATCCCTCTTCTCCTATAAGTTGCCTTCTGACCTAAAAACTCAGGGGGGGTTCGACATTTTTCCAGAAGGAGTTCCGCTCCGCCGCCACCACCAGATTTCACGAAACAGCACCAGAAACTCCGTTCTGGCACTCTCCGGGGTGGGGAATTGGAGGAGATCATCGCCATCATCATCACCATCGCTTCTCCATCAACCATCCATGTTTCCCCCATCTATGAGTGAGTAATCCCCCGTTGTAGGCCATGGGGATGGTAGGGATTGGACGAGATCGTTCATGTAATGGCATCAGATTGTTAGGGCATGGTGCCTAGTATCTTTTATTAGTGCTTTATGACTTTGTTGCGACTTGTTGTGCTTAATGCTTGTCACTAGGGCCCGAGTGCCATGATTTCAGATCTGAACTTGTTATTGATTCATTATGATAGTATTGTTTATGGTCTTATCTGCAAGTTGTATACACACGTTGTTGTCTGGAACCAATGGCCCCGAAGTGACAGAAATCGGGATAACCGGAGGGAATGGCTTTGATGTGAGGATCACATGTGTTCACGGAGTGTTAATGCTTTGCTCCGGTGCTCTATTAAAAGGAGCACCTTAATTGCCAGTAGTTCCCATGAGGCCCCGCTGCAAACAGGCTGGCAGGACAAAAGATGTTGTGCAAGTTCTCAATGCGAGCACGTATGACTATATATGGAACACATGCCTAGGATTATCTAGTACTTCGATGCTTTATCTTATTTATCTGCTATTGCCCTATGTTCTGATTGCTATGTGAATTATCTTGTCCATGCAACGCCCGTCCATCCATACCTATGCCTACCGCACTCGAATCCTACTGTTTACTGCTATTGTTACTACTGTCTTTACTTCACTACTGCTGCTACTTCACTATTCCTACTATAAAACGGTTGCTACTGATAAACTGCTGTGAGCAAGATTGTTTCCAGGTGCAACTGAATTGACAACTCAGTTGTTAAGGCTTGTAGATATTCTTTGGCTCCCCTTGTGTCGAATCAATAAATTGGGTTTAACTTCCCTCGAAAATACTTCGATACACCCCCTATACTTGTGGGTCATCAAGACTATTTTCTGGCGCCGTTGCCGGGGAGCATAGCTTTATTTATCAAGTTCACTTGGATTCTCTATTGTTCGCTGCTATCCATCCATCATGGGTAAGTATCGTGATGGCAAGTTTCCTATTTTACAATCCACTACAAGAAGAGGTAGGGTTCTGAACACCTCTGTTGCTCTTGATTCACCATCTGTTATAAGTAAGCTCGTTACACCACCACATACACAGGCTACACACACTGCTACTACTGCTGAATCTGAAACTTCTGATGCTTATGATGTTGCTTCTACTATGCTTGATAAGAGTGGTTCATTAGGTCCTTTCCTAGATGCTACGATTGCTAGAACTATAGCTGGAAATACCGAAACTCCTAATGAAGACACTACCACACATGTTAGTTCACCTGAGTCTAGTGAAAATTATGATATTGAAGATGGTTATGTTGAGATGACCGATGAATTTATTAAAGAATGTAAAAACACCCATGATAGGAGCTCTGCTAAGAGTCTCCTTGAGAGGCGTACTATTAGACCCAAATTGTCTCATGTTGCTAAGTTTGCTGCTTCTCCCATAAACATTACAGATAAAGATTATGATTTCTCTCTCGGTCTATCTTACATAGCTATTGTCGAGAAAGAACCTTTTTGTGGGACTAAGAATGAAAGTGTGGTAGCACATATGAATGAACTTTCTACCATGAGTGGTTTGTTTTCTGATGATATTAAGATGCGTACTTACTTTGTTGCTAAGATCTTCCCCTTTTCACTGAAAGGAGAAGCTAAAACTTGGTTTAGTAATTTGCCTCCTGGATCTATTGATAGCCCTGAGTGCTTGATTAGTACTTTCCGACAGAAATATTTTCCTCCTAGTGCTAGACATGCTATTTTGCAGGAACTTTTTGATTTTAAACAGGGAGAAAAAGAGGTATTGCCTAAATCTTGGGCAAGGTTTTGTGCTTTGATTCATGGACAAGCTGGAAGTCCATTACCTAAGAATGAGCTTCTTGATATATTTTATAATGGACTAACCGAGGAATATAGGACATACCTAGACAGTTGTGCTGATTGTGTTTTCAGGAATAGCAAAATGGCTTCTCTAGTATCAAACCTTGCCTCTGCCCATTCACATATGCTGTTTGGCCAAAAACATGACATGCAAACATACTGCTAAAGCTTGTTTGTAAGCTTTTGAGATTAATAGAAACAGGTTACCATTTGATTTCGACCACAAGAAACTCTTATTTGGCATTCTGACCTGTTGATACTTGCAAGAAGAGCTTCAGTCTTCGAAACCGCTGCGCGAAACTCATTATCCGGAATGGCCCCACGGTGTTGATGTGTAGTGCTACATCATACCTGCAAGTTGCAATAGCGGAGGAATTAATGGCTAAAATGAGCAAGAACTACGAAGATTGGAATCCTCTTGAACAAGCTATACTTGAAGTAATTATACCTGAACCTACTATACCAGTGCCTATTCCGACATCAAGGAAGAGGGGAGTTATTGAATTAAATGATGAAGTGATGAAGGAAGCTAAGAAATGTCTTAAGGAGAAGCGAATTAAAGCTGTAGATGTCAAGAATTTACCTCCTATAGAAGAATTATGTAAGCCTATTCCCTATTCATCCACTATCAAGGTACACTCTCTCCAACACTTTGATGAAGGTGATATCCCTTACTCTAAACCTCCTGATCAATGCTTAGAAGAATTTGATATCTTTATTGTTAAGCAAGATAATTTTAATAAAAGGGTGCAAAATCATCTAATGGAAAACACTAGAGCTATTGTTGAGTTGAGAGATATTGTGGAAAGAACCTCTAATGATGTTAAAATGATTGTTAAACACTTTGAAATGGTTCAAACTCAAATAGATCAACTTGTTAAAGTGCAAAACGACTTGCTAGTTAATTCTGCTAAAGAAAAACATGCTTATGAAATTAGAACTAGAAAGGAGCTGCTACCCAGGATCCTCTATATCCTGAGGGGCATCCCAAAAGAATTGAGCAGGATTCTCAACAAGCTGAAAATAGTGGTTCTACTCGTAAGAAAAGGAAAAAGAAACATAAAACTGTTGTAGAACCCTCTAAACCTACTTTAGATCCTAATAGTATATCTATCTCTGATGCTAAAATTGAAAGTGATAATGAAGAAAATGAAGTCCCTAATGACGAAAAAGTTGAAGAAGAACCTGAAAACCACACTAAGAATACTAAATATACTAAAAAGATTTTATTGCTAAGAAACATGGTAGTGAAAGAGAACCTTGGGTCCAAAAACTTATGCCTTTCCCTGATAAGAAACACAAGTCAAAGGAAGATGAACACTATAATAAGTTTTGTGAATGGATGAAACCTTAATTCCTGCAAATTCCTTTGACTGATGCTATTAAATTGCCTCCTTACTCAAAGTATATGAAGGATATTGTTTAGAATAAAAGGAAGATCCCTAATGAAGAAATTTCTACTTTGCTTGCTAATTATTCCTTTAATGGTAAGGTTCCAAAGAAACTTGGAGACCCTGGGATTCCAACTATCCCTTGCTCTATTAAGAATAGTTATGGTAGAACTGCTTTGAGTGATTTGGGAGCTGGTAGTGTTATGCCTTTCTCTCTCTATAAGAGGCTTCAACTAGAAAAATTTATACCAACTGATATATCTTTGCAAATGGCTGATAAATCTACCACTATTCCTGTTGGTATATGTGAAGATGTACCTGTTCAAGTGGCTCATAATTGCTTGATATTAACTGATTTTGTTGTGCTTGAAATGCCTGAAGATGATAATATGTCTATTATTCTTGGGAGACCTTTTCTTAATACTGCAGGAGCTGTTATTAATTGTAATCAAGGAAAGGTGACTTTCAATGTGAATGACAAGGAACATACTGTCTATTTCCCCAAGAAGATTGAAAGAACTTATGGTTTGAATTCAATTGAGCATGTTGAGGGCATTCAAGTTGGAGAAATATATTGTCCCATACCCAGACAAAAATTTGAAACTATTATGATTGGGACCATTGCTATCAAGGTTGACGTAACATAATCATTAGTGGAATACAAAGTTGTGTCTCATATGAAATTGTTTTGGTAGCAAGACCTGATCAACCTTGTTAACAAAAAAGATTTCATTGAACAAAACAATGTTTTCACTATGATTATCCCTGTTTACTTCTATTGCTATCCATTTTAGTTTTTGTTTTCATTTAGTTTTCTTTGTTGTTAGTTGCTTGCATGTTAGAGTGTCTTAGAACTTCTGTAGTTCTAGCTTTGTTTTGTCCTTGCATCATGTTTCCAAAAAAAATCTTTCTATCAGAAAATCATTCTTCTCTACCTAAAAAATGCCCAAAAATAAAGTGTCTCGAAAAATTCGAGAAAATTCATATTAAATTTTTACGTGAAAAAGGGGCAGAGGAGTACCTGGGAGGTACCAGGGGGACCCACCAGGCAGGCACACCACCTGGTGGCGCGGCCTGCCCTAGGTGGCGCCATGCCCTAGTGTGGGCCAACCCTGGCCCCCCACTAACTCTCTCATCTGCCACCTTCTTCTCTCTCCCAAGCAAGCTCCAGTTCATTGCTCAAAATCGCGTTCTTGCTGTGCTTGCTCTCGATTTTTTTGATCTCCTTGCTCAGCCCATCTTTCTTGCTGAAATTTGGAGCATTTGTTCCCTGGTATTTGACTCCTCTCCTTGTCCAAGTAGATTTGTGTTTAGTGGATTATATATTGAGTATTTTGCTGCTGTAGGTGACTGGTTATAAGAGCTTGTAAGCTTATTTGATGCTTAGAGATATAGTTTTGATGCATGTTTAGGCCTCTTGCAAGTCCCTATGAGTAGAATCCTTCATTATATTTACTTTGCAATCACTTGTTTAATAGGTGTTTAAATTTCAGAATACCAAGCATGAACAACCATACCTTTGGAGAGATATTTGAGAGTGATGCACCTAGCAGGTCGAGGCCCTCAAGATCAGCCTCTCAGTGTAGGCCATCATACAACAAAGATCTCATTGCAACTCGTATTGGTAATGAAAGGGATGATAAGGATGCTCACCCATCCACTTTTCCTTGTTTTACTTTCTTACAAGCTGCAGGTATTCTTGCTGATTTCTTGCTACTGATTGAGAGGGTTGGTTTGACCTCATATAAGCAAGATGAGAGTGAGCAATACGCTATGCTCACCAAAACTTTTGTTAAGAGCTTCACTTTTACTAATGTCGTCGGATTGAGGACAAGTACACCATAAGGGGGTCCTCGGGGCGTGCGGAAGAGAGGGGTGTGAGACGTTCGGTATTTCGGGACGGTGAGCACACAAGTTTACCCAGGTTCAAATCCGCCGGCTTTGGACGAATCCTACTCCTGCTAGCAATCCAGTAATACGGCAGAGCCGGAATATGGGTTACAAGGGTTTCGCCTGTGCGAGTTGAGATTATAGACTATTGAGGTGTGCCCTAAAGGCTCTCCCTAGGACGGCTTATATAGATATCCGGCCTAGGGTTTATAGGAGAGATCTATCCGGCTACGATTGAGAGTTGGTTACAGAGTACATCTTGAACTACAAGTAACATTATGGGCCTACATCGGTAAGTCTTCTAGGCATTCCCGTAGCCGGATTGGACTCCGTCTTTCTCCCTGACTGGGCCACCCGTGAAGCAAAGCTCTAACCCGAAGTGGGCCACCCTGGTCAGTGAGGAACTGTGAGGATACCCGGAAAGTATATCCCCAACAGCAGCCCCCAGAAGCCTCCAAGATCCAAAGTCGGATTTATCATCGTCTAGCTTGATCTTCGGCTTACAGAATCTTGAAGGGTTCCTGAAACTTCACAACAAAAAATACGATCCGGTTCTTAAAGATAAGTCGGACCTATCAACAGGTTACTCAGATTTTCCAGCTTGATTTCCAACTAAGCCAGAACTTGGTTCCTAACGCCACCTGACACAAGCATGGTCAAGTCACGTCATCTGACAGGCGTTCCGTCAGCACGACCGTTGGTGGGTCCGCGGTTCGCGGAACCGAGGCGCCGTTTCAATGCGTGCGTGGAGATTGAGGCGACGCAATCACCGCGTGTGTCCTTCCCAGTTCCTTCCATGACACATGGCGGTTACACTGTAGCATTTGCACAAATCTTGGCGCAGTTAGGTGGATATAAGGGGTTAGGATTTTCTCCTTCCTCTTCCACCAACCTTTTGCCTTTTCCTTTCCTCCCAATCCTCCTGCGCGCACAGAGCTTCCTCGTTCTTCCCCCACAGAACTCCCAGCGCTGCCCTTTTTCGGTCAACCTCTCACCGGAGAAATGGCTTCATCTTCTTCCTTCGGCTTGGCAGCGGCGACGGTGAAAGCAGTGGCAGAGAAGGAGAGCTTCCGCGGGATCTAGATTCCCTGTGCTCTCAACGTGGAGGGCCTCAAGAACGTGGAGAAGGAGGGGCTTCTCATTGCCGGCGACTGGCGGAGCGGCTTCGGGGAAACCGTCCCCAACCCGCGTGACGGTGAGCGGGTCCACTGCGGCACCCACCTCGATAGAGGTATGTCCTTTCCTCCCTCGGAGTTCTTCTCCGAGGTGATAGATCATTACGGAGTTCAACTCCACAATCTTCCTCCCAACTCTCTCTTTGAGATGAGTGCATACGCTTCATTGTGTGAGGGCTTTCTCGGCATTAGGCCGAGTCTGACTCTCTTCCGGTATTACTTCCATGTCCGGAGAAATTCCATTACTGCCCGTGTTCCTTATATCACTGGCACTATTAGTTTTTCGCATAGACGCGAGCGGGCGTATCCCAAAATTCTAGCCGGTGACTCGGTCAAACAATGGCCAGCCACATTTTTCTACCATAGGGATATTCCGGCTCCCAACAAAGCTACTGCTTTGCCGGCTTTTGTCGACGGAGCCGCCACAGCCCAACCTTCTTGGGACGAGGCTGCTCCGGCTTTTTCCGACGATCTGATCCTCGCTAAGAGGCACATCGAATATTTGAGCAAACACAAGGGTCTGAAGGGATCCGACTTGGTCCAATGCTGGGTCTCACATCGGATCCAACCCCTTTAGTACCACGGGGATCGACTGATGCACTCCATCACGTCATCCAAAAAAGACTCCCTCCGCATCAGCCCCAAGGCCTACACCACTCAAGGCTACATAAGCCAGATCTAGTGGCTGGTCAAGGAGCGGATTGAGAGGAGAATCCTGGAGGTTTCTCTGGATATGCACACAGCGGAAAACCCCGTGGTGCTGGTATGTTTCTTCAGTACACCTTTTATGTGTTTCAATCTTTGAGTTATATTACAATGCTGATAGGTTTTCGTATTTTCAGCTCGCTGACCTCACCGAGTCGGAACTTGCTCTGCTCGAAGGATACCCTCCTGAGTTTTCTCAGGAGACAGAGGTGGTTCCACTGCCGGATCTTGTGCTCAAGAAGCGCAAAGCTCGGACAGTGGCTGTTGGCACAAAGGAGGTGCCTGTTGTGAAGAGGTAACTTTCAGTCACAACTTTCCGCCTTTGTACTTTACTCAAATTCCTTTCCGAGATGTAATGTTTCCGACTTTACTATATTCTCAGAGCAAAATCGATCATCAAGGGCAAGGGGAAAGGGATTCCTTCGAAGCCCTTGCGTCACACGAAGCTCACCATAGCTTCCCCTGCCGTGGCTCCTCCGACTCCTGCCCCTCAACCTTCTGCAACTCCGGCGATCATTCCTTCTCCGGTGGTTGCAGAAGATCCGGCTCCTCCAATGGAGCCTGCGATCCTTGGGTCGCAAACTGACGTCACCATGGGTGCGTCAGATCAAGATAAGGGTGAACCCTCTTCGGGTAATGATCCCTCGGCTGAAGTCTTCGTCGACAACCTCATCAGCAATCCGGGACTTGCCAAGTTTGGCCTGTCTCGGAAATCTGCAGAAGAGATCCAGCGGCTAGCCAGGCAAGTCCTGGACAAAAGCCATTTATCTCCCGAAGAAGAAGCGCAAGAAGCAGAGGACGTCAAGTTCTCTGACCTTCTTGCCCAGGTCTGCCTTCGTGACGAGAGAATTAGGACCGATGAGCTTCCAACAGCTCCAGTGATTCCTCTGACTCTCGCCAAAAAGGTGGCTGCTGAAGTGAATGCGGGTTTGGATAAACTCACCCGTGAACAATATTTAAGTCAGAATTCCAACTCCTGTTTTTTCCATTATATCATATCCTCTAGCCCCCAAGCATGAAGTAGGATACATAATCCGGGTTTATGCTTCATTAGGATGCCAAAGAACGAACTAGTGTAGCCCCCAAGGCTCGTGCTGATATTTAGCAAAAATATTAGCCCGAGTCTTAAGTAGCTTTCTGACTTTGGGTATTCTGACTTATAGAAAGTATGTTCCTATAACCAGGAATTCTTGAAGAATGTTTGTGATAAGCGGAGAGAGATCAAAGCTCTCCGGCTTAAAAATGCTGAACTTAAAGTTGCCAAGGATGAGGCCGAAGGTAAACATTCCGGGATCCAAACCTTGTCTTTGCTTTTCTCAATGTCAAATTTTTTCTGAACTGTTGTTCTTTTTGACTTATAGCACTGGTGAAACAATCTGTCGCCATGATTGAAGAGGCCAAGAACCTCAAGACCTTGGTGGTGGAGAACAAGGAGCTTCGCCAAGAGCTGGGTCAGCTCAAGGCAGATCATGAAGAGCATAGCTCAAGTCCTTGAATCCTCCTCCATGGCCACTGAAGAGCGTGATCGCAAGATCGCTGCTCAAGATAAAATAATCTCGGACCTCAATAATGAGCTTGACAGAGAGAAGGACATATCCCAGGAACTCCGGGCTGAACTCCAGAGTCTCCGGGAGGAGAATACCAAAATTGACAACATCATTTTCGGTACGTTCGATCTATCTGACTTATCTTTTTCTTTGACTCTTATCAATGTCGGATTTTTCTTAACTTGTTTTGTGTATAGGTCCTCTGAACTTGACGGACTCTTCCTCCTCCGAGCCTTGCACCCACCGGCTTACCCAAGTCGGTGACCTGCTTCATGACTTCCGCCAGTCCCTTGAGGACATCGGCGAAGCTCTCAAGATTCCGGACATGCCAAGCATGTCGGATTTTCAGGTGAGAGACAAGGCAAAGGAGTTGCCGCAACTTGTTCGGGACTGGAACATGTCCTACGCGTGGACTGCTGCGCAGAACGCTCTCACCATGGTCATGAGCCACCATGGAAACATGGAGATATGGCAAGTGACCAGAGGGTACTGCAACATAGACGAGGACGGCCAGGAGCAGGACCTTCAAGCCATCATGCACTCCTGCGCCGGATATGGGTGTCGCGTGGCTGACCTGACTAGCTACGAGATCCCCTTCTTCACCCGCGTGGCTACTCCGCCTCCTCCTCCAGAAGAAACAGCTGAAGTTTCCGACGATGAACGCACCACCTCGGATGCGGACATCTCGGAACGATACCAAGGCGGTAGAACCAGCGAGCCGGCAGCTCCTCCGTCTCCTCCTGCATCATAGATCAGAAATTTTTGTATTATTCCGGAAAAACATGATGCGTTTGTAAATATGTAATATTTTAACTTTGCTAGTGCTAAGCTTTTGATCTATTCAGCACTTCTTGGCTTTGAGTTATTTTTGTGCGCCTGAAATGTTTATACAAGCACTTGTATTTTTTTCGTCTCTACTTATCATTTATCTGGCCTTCCGCCTCGTCCCTTTCGTGAGCCGGCTAAACCTTCTGCCGGAAACTTTGCCGAGCAATGGAGCTCAATTGCTAAACCAGTTTAAACTCGGAAACAAAGCCGACTTCCAGTACCAACAATTCACTACTCGAAAAATGCCCGCATCCAGCAATCATACAAATAACCAAAGTAAACACTAAAAAATTTAGAGTTATACCCGAAGGTAGCAATTTTAGAATCGGAAATCTAAACCAAACGAACATGAGCATAAAGTACTTTCAAGCATTCTGGGATTTCCGACTATGACATGATCATTTGGAAATAAGATGGTAAAAACTTCTCAGAAAAACTTGAGGCAACCAAAACTTTTATTTCTCACAGAACATGTACATATGTATGATTACAAAGAAGGATAAACTAAGAATAAAAGGGACGTAGCTAAGCAATATTCCACGGTATGTCTAACTCATCCGGATTTGTACTGCCCCCAGCTCTCTTTCTCTTCTTAGTAGCAGGTCTTTCTTTGACTGGCCTCATGTCAGTTAAGTAGTACGATCCATTGTGCAATACTCGACTAACTAAAAAGGGCCCTTCCCATACTGGGGAAAGTTTGTGATTTCTTTGTTGCACAAGCCGGAGAACCAAATCACCTTTATTGAAAGATCTATTTCGAACTCTCTAGCTATGATACTTGCGTAACTTCTGCTGATAGGTTGTAGATCTCATTTCAGCAACAACGCGAACTTCTTCGACTAAGTCGAGATCATTTTGTCGAGGAATATCGGCATCCTCTTCGATATACGCGGCCACTCTAGGAGAGGTATGAATCAAATCACTAGGAAGAACTGCTTCTACGCCATAGACCAAGAAGAAAGGTGTGTATCCTATTGACCTATTTGGAGTTGTTCGTAAACTCCAAATTATAGAAGGTAATTCCTCTGCTCAATCCCCCGTAGCACGTCGTAGTGGTGCTTCGAGTCTCGGTTTCAGGCCTTGTAAGATTAAACCATTTGCCCTTTCGACTTGTCCGTTAACCTATGGATGTGCGACTGACGCAATGTCAAGCCAGATATTTTGCTCGTCGCAAAATTCAGCCAATTCCCCCATAGAAAAGTTACTCCCGTTGTCCGTGATAATGCTATGCGGATAACCATACCAGATTATAACATCCTCGACAAATCTTTTGGTTGTTGCTCCATCACAACTAGTGACGGGTTTAGCCTCAATCCATTTTGTGAATTTATCCACCATCACTAAGAGGTGAGTAAATTCACTTGGAGCTCGTTTAAAAGGTCCTACCATATCAAGCCCCCAGACCGCAAAGGGCCATGTTATAGGTATTGTTCGCAGTTGATCAGCCGGAACATGAGCTTGCTTGGCGTACTTTTGGCAGCCTTTGCACGTCTTGACTAATCGTTCGGCATCTGCCTGAGCTGTAAGCCAGGAAAATCCATGTCTAAAAGCTTTTGCCACTAAAGATTTGGCTGCAGCATGGTGACCACACTCGCCTTCATGGATTTCCCTTAAGATTTCCACTCCTTCTTCCGGAGATACACAGCACTGAAAGACCCCAGAAACACTCTGTTTATGGAGCTTACCTTTAACAATAGTATAGGCTTTTGCTCGTCGAATAATCTACCGGCTCAGCACCTCGTCTTCGGGTAATTTGCCATCTACCAAATAATCGAGGTAGGGTTGAGTCCAGCTGGGAATTACAGCCAGAACTGCTATCAAAGGTGAGTCGGATTTGGTCGGATATTCCTCATCTACTCCCTTTATTGAGGGAACTTTGAGGTGCTCTAAAAAAGCGCCATCCGGGACCTCTTTCCGCGCAGAACCTATCCGAGATAGTGCGTCTGCTTCCTCATTTTCTGCTCGAGGGATGTGTTGAACTTCAAACCCTTCGAACGATTTAGATAGATCATCCACGACAGCTTTATATGCTGCCATGTGTTTATTTGCCATACAAATATCCAACACTTGTTGAGCAACAAGATCCGAATCTCCGTAACACATCAGACGTCGGATGCCAATATCCTTAGCAATCCGGATTCCATGCAGTAGTGCTTCATACTCGGCAATATTGTTTGTCGCTGTGAAGTGGATCTGCAACACGTATAAAAGTTTATCTCCTTGGGGTGACTTGAGCACCACGCCAGCCCCCGAGCCCCCTCGAGCCTTAGACCCATCAAAAAAGAGGGTCCAATATTCTGACTCAGGGAGGATCATATTCTCCTTCATCTCTGTCCAATCAGCGACAAAGTCAGCAAGGATCTAGGATTTGATTGCTGTCCGAGGTTTACTCAATGTCGAAAGCTGAAAGCTCTATGCCCCATTTGGCGACGCGTCCGAAGGCGTCACTGTTGTTGATTATATCTCTCATGGGAGCTTTGCTCACCACGGTAATTGGATGCTCCTAAAAATAGTGTCGTAACTTATGAGATGCTAGAAAAACACCGTAAGCCAACTTTTGATAGTGCGGATACCGCTGTTTTGATTCTGTCAGGACCTCGCTGACAAAGAAAGTCGGACGCTGCACCAAGTGTTCCTGATTTTCCTCTGGTCTCTCCACCACCATGACGATACTAACGACCTTATTTGTTGCAGCAATGTAAAGCAACATCGGTTCCTGAGGTTCTGGCACTTCAAGGATAGGAGCAGATGAGAGTACTTACTTCAAATCTTGTAGTGCAGCTTCAGCTTCGTCAGTCCAAACAAAATCCTTGGTCTTTTTCAGGAGTTTGTATAAGGGTGCGGCTCTTTCACCAAGCCTGCTTACAAATCGACTAACCGTAGCTATGCAGCCAGTTAATGTTTGTACATCCTTCAGGCGAGTTGGCCTGGAAATATTTAGTATAGCCTTGATTTTGTCTCGGTTCACCTCTATGCCTCTTTGAGACACGATGAAACCTAACAATTTTCTGGCTGGTATTCCAAAGAAGCATTTCTTCGGGTTAAGCATGATGTTGTATTTTCGTAGATTGGCGAACGTCTCCTCCAAGTCAGAAATCATGGTTTCCTTCTTTTTGGACATCACCGCGATATCATCCACGTATGCATGTCCATTGCGTCCGAGTTGGTCGTGGAGGCAACGCTGCATCGTGCGCTGGTACGTAGCTCCTGCGTTCTTCAGCCCAAAAGGCATCGTAACAAAACAGAAGGTTCCGAAGGGGGTTATGAATGAAGTTTTCACTTTGTCAGATTCCTTCATCCGGATTTGGTGATAGCCGGAATATGCGTCGAGAAAACAGAGGAGTTCCGAGCCTGCCTTAGAATCGATAACTTGATCAATTCTAGGCAGAGTGAGCGGATCTTTTGGACAAGCCTTGTTCAAGGCAGTATAATCAACACACATCCTTAAATCAGTGGTGTCCTTTTTAGGGACCATTACAGGATTGGCCGACCACTCAGTGTGGATGACCTCTTCTATGAATCCGGCTAACTCAAGCCACGCTAGTTCCTTAGCTATTGCCTTACGCTTTTCGTCGCCAAACCGTCGTAAGGACTGTTTGACGGGTTTAGCGTTCGGGTTTACATTTAGAGAGTGCTCGGCAAGTTCCCTAGGTACTCCGGTCATGTCAGATGGCTGCCATGCGAAGATATCTCGATTTGCTTGGAGGAACTTGACGAGCGCGCTTTCCTATGCGCTACCTAGGCCTACGCCTATCTGGGTCACCTTGGAGGGGTCATCATCCTTCAACGGCGCTTTCTTCGTCTCTTTGGATGCCTTGAACTCTGGATTTGGCTTTGTCACCTCCTTCTTCGTTGCGGGCATCTCGGACGGATCTATGCTCTTCTTGATCTCCTGGTACTCCTGGGCATGCAGCACGGCTTCGGCAAAGGCGGCATTTCCATCCTCGCACTCTCGCGCCCTCTTCGGGTCTCCCCTGATGGTGATCACGCTGTTGGGACCTAGAATTTTCATCATATTGTAAATGTAACATGGACGAGCCATAAAAGCCTAGTAAACTGGACGTCCGAATATAGCGTGGTATGCGCTCTTGAACGGGACCACTTCGAAGGAAAGTTCCTCCGTCCGATAGTTCTTTGGAGTTCCAAAGGTAACATCCAAAGTAATCTCTCCCAGGGAATTAGCTTGTCTTCTTGGGACAACTCCGTGAAAGATCACAGAGCTATGGTTCAGCTGGGTCTCCGAGATCTTCATCTGGCGTAGCGTTTCGACATAGATAATATTGATGCTGCTACCACCGTCCATGAGGGTCTTGGAGAAACCATAACCTTCAATAAGTGGATTGACGATTAAGGCGTATTTTCCTCACCTGTGCAACTTAGGCGGATGATCAGCACGGTCAAACGTGATTGCCACTTCCGACCAGTCCAGATATTGGGGAACAGCCGGAACTGTTGCATTGAGCTCATGGAGAACTGCTTTCTTCACCTTTGCTGGTTGAGATCCGAGGAAGGTGACGTAAGTGTCCTTCTTGGTGGGAAAAGTCTTCTTCCCTTCCGACTTGGGATTTGAAGCATCAGCTTCCTCCATGTCGGAATCTTCCTTGGTTTCCTTGTCCTTTTCGGGATTTTTCTTTCCCTTCTTTCGCTTAGCTTTGTAGCCCGCGGTATCATCTCTTTTGATGTCGTCATTGAAACGAGATTCAGCGTTGGTGTGGGACGAGCCCCCATTGGCGTCCAAGTGATGCACACATGGGTTATTGGCAATGTCGGCCCAAGAGTAGGTTTTGCCTGGTTGTTGTTCTCCTCTACCTTGGACCCTTGAAGTCCCACGTCCACGCCCGCGGCCTCCGCCACGTCCTCCTCGTCCTCCAGACCCAGAAACAGTAGTAACCACCGCTGTTTCCGTGTTGGGTTTTTCTTCCGAGGTATTTTTGCGCTTCTGAGCTTGTTTCCTTGTCTTTGCTGACTGAGGTATAGCCAGGACGTTGAGTAATCCCTCTGCATCGTCGTCAGCATCTGCATACTTGCTCGCTGTTTCTATCATCTCTCCCAAATCAATGACCTTGTCACACTTCAAGCGATGACGTAGTAGACCAATTGGGAGCCCTGTGATGAAAGCTTCAATCGCGGTTTGATGGTTTACTCCTTCACAGGAGTTCTTGGTTTCGATCCATCGTCTGAGGTAATCCCGGCAAGTTTCTTCGGCTTTCTGGGTGCAACGTTGTAGGTCTCAGACCGAACAGGGCCTCCAATATGTGCCTTTGAAATTCCGAAAGAACGCGCTTTGCATGTCATACCAGTTATGGATGGTGTTCTCCGGAAGTTCATTGAGCCATGATCGTGCCGTCTTCCGCAACATATGTGGGAGATATCGGGTTGCGACCAGGCTGTTTCCGCCTTTGGCGATGCAACAAGCTTGGAAAAAATCCTGTAGCCAAGTATCTAGCCGAGCAATGTCGTCGTAGGCTTGGATGTGCCTTGAGATAGCAAATCCTTCCGGGAATCTTGTAGCTCTGATGCATGGTCCAAAGCACTTTGGGCCCACGTACATATCATCGTTTTCATAGCGCCGCGCCTCTATGTTGGAATTGATCCTGTGCCTTGCATTGTTCGGGGATAGAGATTGTCCCGAATGCCGGCTGTGGCTGCGGTGCCGTGGAGCCGGACTTCGGCTTCTGCCACCACCTCCTCCGCCATGTCGTCCTCCTTGCGAACCATTGTGATGACTATGTGGTGGAGAGGGTGGGGTAGCTGGATAGTTTCCGGCTGATCGCCGGCCTCCGTCCGGAGCGTCATTATTCCTGTTCCGGGGAGGATCTTGACTATGATGAGCCCCCTGCCGGCTTGTCCCAGCATGGTTTCCGTCGTTCCTTCGTCTGTCATTCCCACCACGGTGAGGCTCAGTCGGACGGCTTATATGTTTAGGAGGTGGCATTTTTTGACGATCCTCCTCCCGTTGTTTCTCTTTATCTTCTCCCCTTCGATCGCTAGATTCTCGTCGGGGAGGGTTCTTCGGATTCAGTGCAGCGATGGCGTCTTTTTCAGCCGCTGGAGCAACGTTGCTCTAGTTACGTGAAATTCTGTGATGCTGTCCTGATGATCCGGTTCTTGAATAATTGTCTTCCCGGCGTTCGGGGTCATAATACTGCACCCGGACGTAATGGGATCTTACGCCAGCCCATGCCAGATGTGTGCGACATTGTCAGAATCCGAGACCAGTTTTTGGCTTTCGAACTGGGCGACCTTTTGTTGTTCTAGTCCCTTGTTGAGTAGTTTGATACCCAAACGGATCTCCTCCGGTCCTGGATTAGCCGATATAATTTCTTGGGCCGCCACAGTATTCTGTACTGGGGTTGGGTATACCCAATCTCCGTTGCTATCTTTACGTGGCTTCCCCATCTCATCCCCAAAAAGGACGGCATAGACACGTGGGAATTTGTCGTCATTGGTGTGATGCTTCCGTGTCTTCTGATGTAACCGAGACATGTAGTCCTTGTTTGACATGCGCTTCTTCTCCACCTCGATGTTTTTGGCTTCATCGAGGAGTTGTTGACGATGCGCTTCTAGGGCTTGCGCCCTTTCGTCCAGCTCATCCGCAGCGAGTTCTGCGGCTGTAGGGATAGGTGTGGTTAATGCAGCATCGATGAGTTTACGCGCACCTTCGGTGATCACGTGTCCATCCACCGACGCTTCTTTTTTCGGCTCTTCTGGGATAAGTGCTCCATCTGATTCTTCCTCGTATTCCTCAGCAATCACCTCCTCTGTCAGAGGGTCTTTCGTCGGGGTCTTGTTCTTCTTGTTCTTCTTCTTTGCCTTCTTGGCAGCGCCGGTAGCAAAGACGGCTTTGGGTCCGTTTCCCGGAGTCAAGCTCTGATCAGTACTTTCGGACATCTGGACCTCGGGATTATCTCCGACGTCCATGTCATCCTGCGCTTTGGGAGAGTGTTCCCTGGATCCTTCATCCATGGCTTCTCCTTCTTCTGCAGCTTTGGAGTTATACTCCTCTTCATATTCTGTGGAGAACTTTCGGAAATCTGCCGACGTCATAGATTCATCCGAGGATGCGGGAACGTCGGCGTTTGTTCCAATTGCCTCTAGCACAGAGTCGGTGTTTTCTCCAGCATCGGCAGAGCCGGATCTAGATCCCACGTATCCGACGAAGTGCAACGCGTGCTTCCTGAGGTACCTGCGGCTTTCGCGATCAGCCATGTCGAAACTTTTGATGGTCTCGAGGATTGCATCTGCGCTTTCGCCTTGCAGTATCATACGTCTTAGCATGTACCTCAGGAAAGGCATGTCTGTCCCAGCGTCAGCAGAGCCGGAATCAGTGTCGTTGATATGCTCCTCCTAGATTTTGACTTCCACGGGTGGGTCGATCTGGGATCCGGCTTCTCCAGGGAGATCCACTCCAGATTCGACTTGGCCTGCAAGGTCTTCTTCAGGCTCATATTTCTCCACTATCTCTGCAACTGGTGCGGGCTGGGTGGGATTAGAGTTTTCTGAGATCCGGAACTCTGCCACCTCCACGGACAAAGGGGATCCAGAAGATTCTTCTGCCTCTATCATCACCGCTGGGGTGGGTTGGGCAGGTTCAGCGAAACCGATGTAAACATCGATCTCGCCAAAAGACATGATTGTGTAGGCAGTCACAATCTCCCTTGCCAGAATCCAAGTCTCGTCAAGAACAATGAGAGGAACATCGCTGGCGTAGAGGATGCGACCGACGGCGATAGTCTCGCCGATTCCGATTCTTGCAGATTCTGCTCGGAACGCAGATCCGAAGCTCACTTGCCCCATGGTGGGCACCAACTGTCATCGGATTGAGGACAAGTACGCCATGAGGGGGTCCTCGGGGCGTGCGGAAGAGAGGGGTGTGAGACGTTCGGTATTCCAGGACGGTGAGCACACAAGTTTACCCAGGTTCGAATCTGCCGGCTTTGGACGAATCCTACTCCTGCTAGCAATCCAGTAATACGGCAGAGCCAGAATATGGGTTACAAGGGTTTCGCCTGTGCGAGTTGAGATTGTAGACTATTGAGGTGTGCCCTAAAGGCTCTCCCTAGGACGGCTTATATAGATATCCGGCCTAGGGTTTACAAGAGAGATCTATCCGGCTACGACTTAGAGTCGGTTACAGAGTACATCTTGAACTACAAGTAACATTATGGGCCTAAGTTGGTAAGTCTTCTGGGCCTTCCCGTAGCCGGATTGGACTCCGTCTTTCTCCCTGACTAGGCCGCCCGTGAAGCAAAGCTCTAACCCGAAGTGGGTCACCCTGGTCAGTGAGGAACTGTGAGGATACCCGGAAAGTATATCCCCAACAACTAACACATCCTATCAGTCGATTGCCTCTTTCAAAATTTATAATCTGCCCTTCACCATGCCTTTGGAGAGATTTTGCAGTATTGTAGGTGTAAGCATGACAAGGACCGTGAAGAAAATTCAAGGGCGACCTGCTGATTTGCTGGAGCTTTACCGAGGGGTGACCAATGATAATGACCATGTGGCGCAACGCGGAAAGATAAGAAATATCCAACTCCCTGCTCTTAGATACTTTGCATATTATCTTGCTACTAGCGTACTGGGTAGGGAGAACACAAGTAATATCTCCAATTATCATTTAGCATTCCTTGATGCTGCGCTTAACAATGATACTCGGTACAACCTTGGCTCGCTTATTGCTTGCCGCCTAGCTGCTAGGGGGGCTATCTATGGGGGCATCATTGCCTCGCGTATAGTCAATGCATTAGGTATTTTAGTGGATCCCAATGATACTATACTGGCACCACAAAGGCTTGACCTTGTTGCTATGAAAACTCATCACTTTGTCACTGCTACTTCTGATTTGAACAGTCTAGTATATAGGATGATTTTCACTGACGAGGATGAAAGGGAGATCCTTTTGCCACATCCTTCTTTGTTTAGCGTTCACAGGAGACCGTGGTCGTGCTCCAAGGAGGAGGTGGACGAGCAGCTTCGCTTGCTGGGTTTCCACGAGCAGCACCAGGAGGATGTGCCCTCCTATGATTACTCCGCACACTACAGAGGGACGTATTCCAGCTCGCACCAGGACGAGGGTACCTCCTCGTCATACTACGATGACACGTCATCCTCGCTAGCTTGGGATTGATACCCACTTAGGCCAAAAGCCTAATCTTGGGGGGGGGGTACGCCGGCATCGCACTCATCTCTCTATCATGTTGCGTCGGTACTTTGTATATTCATGTTTAGTTCTCTTTTTAGTTTTTGTTCTTTCTTTGCTTTTGCTTTCTAAAACACAAAAAGACCAAAAATATTTCTGTTGTTTCTCTTTGGTTTGCTTCTTCTTCTTTTTGCCTTGGTTTGTTTTTCCTTTTTGCTTTGGTTGAACTATTCGAAAAACCCAAAAAGATTTTTTCTTTGCATGTTTTTCCTCTTTGGTTCTTGTTCTTTACAAATTGAAAACAACAAAAATATTTGTCGTTCTCCTTTGGCTTTGTGAGTTTGTTGCAGGGTTCAGCAGGCCTCAATGGGATTTGGTTTCATATTATTATTCAAGCCACACAAGTGAAGAGCTATAATGAGGATTAATGACAACTTGAGGCATGGTAAGAGGCTGGTAACGAACTCTATTTGTCTTCACTTTTTGTACATATACTCATCATTGTGGGCATGCTTAGCATGTTCGTGTAGGGTGTATGTTATCTTTGGATGCTTAGTAGTTCTTGCTTTCTTTTGATTAGCTCTAGCTCGCTAATAGTTTATAGCATGTCTTATGAATGTTTGCTTGCATTATTCTATTCATAACTTGGTATGACACCGTGGTATCCTCCTTTGAATGTTTCATTTGAATTGACTTGGCACATGCTCACGCATGCATATGACTAAAATAATCAGTTAAGCCTCGATGAATTATTTTGCCTTGAGGATCTTGAATCACTTTCATGCCATGATTAGTCCTGTTTTATTGCAAGCATGATTATGACAGCTATTGCTCTCTCGTTTGTCGCTCCCTTACTATTGCTAGCCTTCACTTTCACTGAGTATGTTTTACTCATGTTTCCAACTCCCCAAAACCAAACATTGCCAAAGTGTCCACAATATCTACCTATTAGCATCATTTGCTATTTCCGTGCATATTCAATATGCCTTGTTTTCTTCTGAATAAAATGTTTGCTTGTTATGGGAAAAGTTAGTTAGTAAAGCTCTCACGAACTTGATGGCACACTTTATTTTCTGCACTTAATAAACCCGAACCATTGTGACTGTCCATGAAAGTTATATGCTTGCAAATTATAGGCTGGGGATTAGCAGAACCACGTTGTCACGGGGAATGCTTTCAACACTTGTAAATATATACCCAGTTGATACCATGCTCTTTTGTTTGCGGATGTCGTCGGTGTGAAATAAAAGGGGAGCTTGTAAGTCCATGGAGTTATGTATGTGTGTTAGAGAAACGCCTGGGCCGCTGGTCTAATCCATGCTGACATGGTGGAAACCTGCAGTGTAACCATAATGATATCTATGAAGCATTCTTCTTATAAAAAAAGAGAGATAGCTATTGAGAAAAGAAAAAAAGAGATTTATGAAAAGAGGAAAGAGAGAAAAAAGCACCATTTTCCCATGGTAAATAAGAAGATTGCTGAGATACTCATTGTCTGCTTGCCTTGTCATTTTGATATGGGGATTCTTCCATATCATCGGGCAAGGGGTACCCCATTGGCGGTTCTCTATGATACACACATATTTACGATGACAAGAACTTACCGATAACTAAAGTTGAGTAGCATGAGGAGCGGCCCTCGTACTCAAGGGACATGGGATTTTCAGTTTATAGTCTGTCAAGCATATAACTCAGATTGGACCTCAATTTCACCTTAACCACATTAAAGATGCTTATGATAGGGGCAATGAGAGCTCAAAACTAATGAGTACCATACTTTTAGCATTTGGAAGCCTTTCAAATTATTCAAAATCTTTTCCTTTACTTGTTGAGTCTCCATATATTCTTTAAGCACCTTCTTGAGAGCATAGTTGTCATTCTTTGTGCTTGTCTCATTACTTGATTATTTGTGTTATGACTTTGATACTTGTATCTTTGATATCTTTACTTCTAGTCATCACTTGAACTTCAGATGTGCCTTGACATTCATAATCAAAGGCAAGCGAGATACCACTCTATCATACCTTGTTATGACCATTGTAATGTTGCTTATGTTTATGCTTCATGCTACTTATTATTTTTGAGTTGGAATCTCTTCATAGCTTGCAATGCTTGTTAAGTAAACTTAGTTGCATACTCTTTATTATGAATTGTCTAAGTAGTTGATCACATGCTGAGAATATATACATCATATGAAGCAAATGTGTTCGTGAAAGTTCTTTTATCGCACTCAGTTTTCAACTGAATTGCTTGAGGACAAGCAATAAGCTAAGCTCAGGGGGAGTTGATACGTCCAAAACGTATCTACTTTCCCGAACACTTTTGCTATTGTTTCTCCTCTAAACTTGTGTGATTTGGATGCAACTAACACGGACTGACGTTGTTTTCAGAAGAATTGCATTGGTGTCTACTTTTTGTGCAGAAAATCAACTATCAGGAAAAATCCCAGAAAACATGCCAAAAAATCCTATTTCACCAGAAGACTCTCGGAGCCAAAATACGAGACGGAGGGGGTCTGGGCCCAGGCCACACCACCTGGCCGCGCAGGCAAGCCCAGGCCGCGCCAGGGGGTGGTCTAGCCGCCCTAGATTGCCCCTCGGTCTCCCTCTTTGCCTATAAGTTGCCTTCTGACCTAAAAAATCAGGGGGGTTCGATGTTTTTCTAGAAGGAGTTCCGCTCCGCCGCCACCACCAGATTTCATGAAACAGCACCAGAAACTCCGTTCTGGCACCCTGCCGGGACGGGGAATTGGAGGAGATCATCGCCATCATCATCACCATCGCTTCTCCATCGACCATCCATGTTTCCCCCATCTATGAGTGAGTAATCCCCCGTTGTAGGCCATGGGGATGGTTGGGATTGGATGAGATCGTTCATGTAATGGCATCAGATTGTTAGGGCATGGTGCCTAGTATCTTTTATTAGTGCTTTATGACTTTGTTGCGACTTGTTGTGCTTAATGCTTGTCACTAGGGCCCGAGTGCCATGATTTCAGATCTTAACTTGTTATTGATTCATTATGATAGTATTGTTTATGGTCTTATCTACAAGTTGTATACACACGTTGTTGTCCGAAACCAATGGCCCCGAAGTGACAGAAATCGGGATAACCGGAGGGAATGGCTTTGATGTGAGGATCACATGTGTTCACGGAGTGTTAATGCTTTGCTCTATGCTCTATTAAAAGGAGCACCTTAATTGCCAGTAGTTCCCTTGAGGCCCCGCTGCAAACGGGCTGGCAGGACAAAAGATGTTGTGCAAGTTCTCAATGCGAGCACGTATGACTATATATGGAACACATGCCTAGGATTATCTAGTACTTGGATGCTTTATCTTATTTATCTGCAATTGCCCTATGTTCTGATTGCTATGTGAATTGTCTTGTCCATGCAACGCCCGTCCATCCATCCCTATGCCTACTGCACTCGAATCCTATTGTTTACTGCTATTGTTACTGCTGTCTTTACTTTACTACTGCTGCTACTTCACTATTCCTACTATAAAACTGTTGCTACTGATAAACTGCTGTGAGCAAGATTGTTTCCAGGCGCAGCTGAATTGACAACTCAGTTGTTAAGGCTTATAGATATTCTTTGGCTCCCCTTAAGTCGAATCAATAAATTGGGTTTCACTTCCCTCGAAAATACTGCGATACACCCCCTATACTTGTGGGTCATCAAAACCGCATATGGATCCAAATTAACCTTAGGAGAGCCCTAACCTTAGCGTTAGACCGAGTCTTATAGAAGGCACGCCCTAACACAGTTGTTCTGCTTGACCATTGTTACATACCGTTCGATCGGGGTGCTTGGACGATTGGGATGGTTTTTGTGAGATCGGTCCGCAAGTAGTCTGTTCTGCGGCATGATTGGCCACGCTTGCTCTGGACAAACTGGCAACACCGGGGGCTCCCCTGTTGCGAGCGTCACAACTCACGAGTTCAGTGGGACATATCCTAGTGTCACATCCCCATTACTTCTCTTCCTCTCCGTACTCCTCTTCCTTCCTCTCGAAGCCACTTTCCCCACTTCACTCCCATCCTGCTATAGCCGCAAGCCGACGGCGCCTCCATCCCAATACCCTCTCTAGCAGCCACCCCCCTCCCCTCTTGCCATGCGTTCAAGGGGAGATGGCGAGGAAACGCGTCATGACGACAGGGACGGTGATTTCGATGTGAGTCGTCTCATCTCTATCATCCGTGGCCAGTTATCTATTCTTTGAGCTAGATCTACTTCGTTTACTCATGCGTGTATGATGTGTTAGGACAACTAGACTATGTATGACGCTGACTATCACAGTTTAGCGGATGAAGACAGTCCTCTGCTATGTAAACATGATATGTGCCCGCTAAATTGGTAGCGTTCGAAGGACGAAACGTAGGCAGGAGGTTTCTACGGTGTCAAGGACATCATGCAATGATGCGAGGCGGAAGTTGTGGTGTTGTCAAATAGGTAGATACAGAGTGGCCCAAATCGATGCAGAAAACGCTTGACAAACTATGGGAAATGACTGTTGAGTTGAAAGAATCTGCATTCAGCTCACTTCTTGACAGTGTTGAGATGAAGCTATGGGAACTAGTTGACATGACCAAGCATAAGCGAGATCTCATGGGGGTGGAAGACAAGGTTAGCAAAGTCGAGAAGGAGAGGACGTGGCGTTGGACCTGAAGGCTAAAGCAGAGCAAGAACTGACTCAAGCAAGGAAGGATCTTCACCAGGCCAAAGTCCTGCAGTTCACAACTACGAGTATTGACAAGTGCATGAGGAAAGATGTAGAGACAATTGAAGTTGTGCAAGGAAGATGCTAAAAGGAAGTAGCAGACAATTCGATCCTTGCTCTCGCAGGAAGATGCGCATAGGGATAAGATTAGGAAGATCAAGGAGATGTGTGATAACTAGTTCTATTTAGCTTAAGCTCCGTGCCTTTTTTAAGTTGTAATAGTTGTACTTGTTGACCTAGCGGTCTGAACTATTGGCCCCGGAGTCCTAGGAGTAAAAAAATTGGTCGCCCGTTAATTTGTCTTAACCCTGCATTACTTCCTTTTGTCTAACAAATGCCCCTTGGATATTCCGCCCGTCGCTTCATCGTCCTCGTGTACAAATAGGAGGCGCCACAGCGTGTCGCTTCGTCGCCCTCTCCAATCTCCACCGCGTCGTCGCTTCATCGTCCACCCCCTCGCTCCCTCTCCAATCTCCACCGCGTCGCCATGGAGATGCCCTTGCTGAACTTCTACGAGGCGGTGATGTTCGTGCACTTCGACATCCTCGTGCCGCCGGCCGCGACGGTGCCCCACAGATGGCGCATCAGCTATGCGGGGGTGCCGGTGGCTCCGCTCCTCGTCCTCAGCGGAGCCGTGATGGAGAGTGAAATCGCGGCGCGCCGCCGCCAGATGCCCGCGTGGAAGAGGGAGCTGCCCCGATACGCGGCGGCCAGCCCGTACTGGCCGGTGCTGTTCAAGAAGGAGTGGAAGGCCAACATTGGCAACCACATCGTTTACGGGCGCATGGTGCACCGGGATCTCCGCAACCAAGAAGGGCGGGAGAGGTTCTGGTCCGTCCCTGGACGGACCAAGTTCACCGTCATCACCGCTGCTCGCCGTGAAGAGGTGCTCCGTCTCGCGAACAATGTGGAAATCGTGGAGGTTTTGTCCGACGACGACGAGGAAGCCGGTGGCTCGGAGGACAGCGGCAGTGGAAGTGAAATTGTTGACTAGTGGTTGAATTAATGTAGGATGTGAAATCGCACCTTTGTTTAGAAGAATTTGTGGTTGAATTAATGAAATGCCTCGATTTAGATCTCTGTCTCGATTAATTTGTGGAAGAATTTGTGATTTAGATCAATTTCTGCCTCGATTTAGATCTCTGTCCCAGATAGGGAATGTGACCGTGGACCAAAGACACTTTTTCTACTAGTGTATTCTGACATTGGTGGTTTGTTTAAACGTAATCTACGTGGATTGTGCCGCATGCAAATGGCACAACCACAATTTATAAAGTGGAAGCACGTACACCCGGTTACTGGAGATCCGGGAGCTTCGCCAGATGCAGGGGATGTAGGAGCACAGAGGCGGTGAGATAGACGGGCTCAAGATTAGGCCAGAAAGTGGTACCGATTTCCTCCTCATCTGGGCATTATCGGTGAGAACATTGTTGTTTATGTTGCCATGTCGTTGTGCAGCATCTGAAATAAGTTGCTGCTTCGTGGAGTGTGGCAGCTTAAATAATTTATTTCTGTGACACTTACATTCCGTTTTATTTGGAGACCTCCTGCCCCTCAGCAATCGTGGAACCGGTGGATCCTTGTTTTCAGATAGCAGTGGCACAATCACAATTTCGGATTCAACTACTGACTCGGGCGTTTCCAAACCCTAAGTCACGATACATTTTACACAGAGAACATGGCTAGATTGTTTCGCCTAGCAACGTGCCACACACAGAGCGATCAGAATTTAACAGAATTACATCTATAGGTTCAAGTTCAACACATTACTATGCATCTTCATTGCCAGCAGCCTTCTTCCGCAGCCTGGGTGCCAAGCCTTCACGTCCACTGGCTTCTTCATTTCCTGCCTTCTTCCTCTTCCTCGGTGCCAATTTTCTTAGCTTCACGTACTCTGCATCGCCGGGACAATGGGCACCAGAATCGTGTCCAGCATCATCTTTCCACTCGTTTTTAATTTCTTCGGGCAGCAAAATGACTCCGGCAGTCATGTTTCTAACCTTGCGGCGCTTCCTGTCAAAGAAACAAGACTATTGCACAACTGCCCAATATCTATAGAGTAAATAAAACAAAAATTACAATTCACCACAAACATGCGAACCCCAAGCGACCTTTGCTTACTAGGAGCTAATTGGGTTCGAGCAACCACCCTGTCCAAGAATAGAAGGGCGACTCCCAGTTGCAGCAGCTTCCACATCTAGTACATGACATTTCAGGTCAAACATGGCAGCCGAAGCATACCTTTTCATCAACCCAATTAGCTGACTGTCACACGTTATAGGAACCATGATGCCACGTTCATCCATGAAGCCGAACTTTGCTGTCTGCTTTGGCCATAATTCAACATGACTACGCAGAGCAGCAACCATACCAGATATAGTGCAGATCTGCGCATGCGCTTCTTCCATCGTAAAACAATGGCTTCCATACCACTTGCCCTTAGAGTCATACATGTAGGGGACTATTGTAACCAGGTAAGGGGGTCCGCGCAGATCCCACTTGATAGAAAACTGTGGACAAAATATGTTTGTCAGCATTGGGCTAACAAACAATTTGAGGTTCAGTAGCCAGCTAGCAGTTATAATTAGTGCGAATAGCAAAGAGAAGGGTAGCTCACCCGCTTGTAGCCAGAACTTCTTCTTCCTTGATAGTAGGATCTGCCATCCTCCGAACTGCTCGGCTCATCAGTGGCGGAGGCAGGCTAGAGCCTCACAACGATGGCTACGGCATGCGCCATTGGAGCTCGGTATCAGCGACTGGGCGCAGCAACTAGACGCAGCAACTTGGCCCCGAAAGTCAAATGTCCGAAGGGATCGTCCTGCCTGGAGGGTGGATTCCGACGCTGCCGGTGCTAGGGGAAAGCTGGGACTGGATTTGTGAATTTTGTCAACGCATCCAATCCACTTAGCTGCTCGATTTGCCTAAGAGGTTGCCGTGTTGGCGCCCACGTCATGGACAGATGACCGACATGTGGGTGCTGACCGTCTACTTCATGGGGCGGTTTAACGGAATGTTTGAATTTCGCAGGGGTGAGATGAGTTTGCCTCGAAATGGCCCCTCTCAGTAGTTCGCGGCCCAACTTTTCGAAACGCGGTAATTTCAGGCAACTTAGCTACCGCCATGCGCTGGCCTGCCAACTTTGGTACCGCAGACGAACAAGCCCCATGCATGTGTGTTCTTTTCCACAAACCACTTATGGATCCATTAGAGTCATTCCATGTGTGTTATTTCCAGAAACCACACATGGATCAACCACTAGAGTCATTGCATGTGTGTTCTTTCCACAAACCACACATGGATCAACCACTAGAGTCATTGCATGTGTGTTCTTTCCACAAACCACACATGGATCAACCAGTGTCATTACATGTGTGTTCTTTCCACAAATCACATATGGACCCACTAGAGTCATTGCTTGTGTGTTCTTATACTAAAACCAGCACTAGAGTCAGTGCATCTGTGTTCTTTTCCACAAACCTCTTATGGATCCACCAGTGTTCATTGCATGTGTGTTCTTTCCACAAACCTCTTATGGATCCACCAGTGTTCATTGCATGTGTGTTCTTTTCCACAAACCACATATGGCTCAACGAGTGGTCATTCCATGTGTGTTAATTTCCAAACCACGGTGGACCCACTAGAGTCAATGCATGTGTGTTCTTATACTAAAACCAGCACTAGACTCATTGCATGTGTGTTCTTTTCACAAACCACTTATGGATCCACCACTGTCATTGCATGTGTGTTCTTTCCACAAACCACACATGGATCAACAAGTGGTCATTGTATGTGTGTTCTTTTCACAAACCACATATGGATCCATTAGAGTCATTGCATGTGTGTGTTCTTATACTAAAACTAGCACTAGAGTCATTGCATGTGTGTTCTTTCCACAAACCACTTATGGATCCACCAGTGTTCATTGCATGTGTTTTCTTTAAACAAACAACACATGGATCCACCAGTGGTCACTGCATGTGTGTTATTTCCACAAACCACATATGGATCAACCAGTGGTAATTGCATGTGTGTTCTTTTCCACAAATCACATATGGATCAACCAGTGGTGATTGCATGTGTGTTCTTTCCACAAACCACTTATGGATCAACCAGTGGTCATTGCATGTGTGTTCTTTTCCATAAACCACATATGGATCAACTAGTGGTCATTGCATGTGTGTTCTTATACTAAAACTAGCACCAGTCATTGCATGTGTGTTCTTTTCACAAACCACACATTTATCAACCAGTGGTCAGTGCATGTGTGTTCTTTTCCACAAACCACATATGGATCCATTAGAGTCATTGCATGTTTGTTATTTCCACAAACCACACATGGATCAACCAATGGCATTGCATGTGTGTTCTTTCCACAAACCACACATGGATCTACCAGTGTCATTGCATGTGTGTTCTTTCCACAAATCACATATGGACCCACTAGAGGTATTGCCTGTGTGTTCTTATACTAAAACCAGCACTAGAGTCATTGCATGTGTGTTCTTTCCACAAACCACACATGGATCCACCACTATCATTGCATGTGTGTTCTGTCCACAAACCACACATGGATCAACCAGTGGTCATTGCATGTCTGTTCTTTTCACAAACCACATGTGGACCCACTTGAGTCATTGCATGTGTGTTCTTATACTAAAACCACAAATGGTTCAACCACTAGAGTCATTGCATGTGTGTTCTTTCCACAAACCACACATGGATAAACCAGTGTCATTGCATGTGTGTTCTTTCCACAAATCACATATGGACCCACTAGAGTCATTGCTTGTGTGTTCTTATACTAAAACCAGCACTAGAGTCATTGCATGTGTGTTCTTTCCACAAACAACGTATGGAACAACAAGTGGTCATTGCATGTGTGTTCTTTTCCACAGACCACATATGGATCAACCGGTGTCATTGCATGTGTGTTCTTTTCACAAACCACATGTGGACCCACTAGAGTCATTGCATGTGTGTTCTTAAACTAAAACCAGCACTAGACTCATTGCATGTGTGTTCTTTCCACAAACCACACATGGATCAACCGGTGGCATTGCATGTGTGTTCTCTCCACAAACCACACATGGATCAACAAGTGGTCATTGCATGTGTGTTATTTTCACAAACCACATATGGATCCATTAGAGTCATTGCATGTGTGTTCTTATACTAAAACTAGCACTAGAGTCATCGCATGTGTGTTCTTGCCACAAACCACTTATGGATCCACCAGTGTTCATTGCATGTGTGTTCTTTTCACAAACAACATATGGATCCACCAGTGGTCACTTCATGTGTGTTCTTTCCACAAACCACATATGGATCTACTAGTGGTCATTGCATGTGTGTTCTTTTCCACAAACCACTTATGGATCAACCAGTGGTCATTGCATGTGTGTTATTTTTCGACAAACCACATATGGATCAACCAGTGGTCATTGCATGTGTGTTCTTTTCACAAACAACATGTGGACCCACTAGAGTCATTGCATGTGTCTTATTATACTAAAACCAGCACTACACTCATTGCATGTCTGTTCTTTCCACAAACCACACATTGATCAACCAGTGGCATTGCATGTGTGTTCTTTTCACAAACCACACATGGATCAACCAGTGTCATTGCATGTGTGTTCTTTCCACAAACCACATATGGATCAACAAGTGGTCATTACATGTGTGTTCTTTTCCACAGACCACTTATGGATCCATTAGAGTCATTGCATGTGTGTTATTTCCACAAACTACACATGGATCAACCACTAGAGTTATTGCATGTGTGTTATTTCCACAAACCACACATGGATCAACCACTAGAGTCATTGCATGTGTGTTCTTTCCACAAACCACACATGGATCAACCAGTGTCATTGCATGTGTGTTCTTTCCACAAATCACATATGGACCCACTAGAGTCATTACTTGTGTGTTCTTATACTAAAACCAGCACTAGAGTCATTGCATGTGTGTTCTTTCCACAAACCACTTAGGGATCCACCAATGTTCATTGCATGTGTGTTCTTTCCACAAACCACATATGGATCAACCAGTGGTCATTGCATGCGTGTTCTTTTCCACAAACCACATATGGATCAACTGGTGTCATTGCATGTGTGTTCTTTTCACAAACCACATGTGGACCCACTAGAGTCATTGCATGTGTGTTCCTATACTAAAACCAGCAGTATACTCATTGTATGTGTGTTCTTTTCACAAACCACACATGGATCAAACAGTGGTCATTGCATGTGTGTTCTTTCCAAAAACCACATATGGATCAACCAGTGGTCATTGCATGTGTGTTCTTTTCCATAAACCACTTACGGATCAACCAGTGGTCATTGCATGTGTGTTCTTTCCACAAACCACTTATGGCTCCACCAGTGTTCATTGCATGTGTGTTCTTTTCCACAAACCACATATGGATGAACCAGTGGTCATTGCATGTGTGTTCTTTTCCAAACCACATGTCGACCCACTATAGTCATTGCATGTGTGTTCTTATACTAAAACCAGCACTAGACTCATTGCATGTGTGTTCTTTTCTCAAACCACACATGGATCCACCACTGTCATTGCATGTGTGTTCTTTCCACAAACTACAGATGGATCAACAAGTGGTCATTGCATGTGTGTTCTTTTCACAAACGACATATGGATCCATTAGAGTCATTGCATGTGTATTCGTATACTAAAACTAGCACTAGAGTCATCGCATGTGTGTTCTTTCCAAAAACCACTTATGGATCCACCAGAGTCATTGCATGTGTGTTCTTATACTAAAACCAGCACTAGACTCATTGCATGTGTGTTCTTTTCACAAACCACACATGGATTCACCACTGTCATTGCATGTGTGTTCTTTCCACAAACCACACATGGATCAACCAGTGGTCATTGCATGTGTGTTCTTTTCCACAAACCACATATGGATCCATTAGAGTCATTGCATGTGTGTTCTTATACTAAATCTAGCACTAGAGTCATTGCATGTGTGTTTCCACAAACCACACATGGATCTTGCAGTGGCATTGCATGTATGTTCTTTCCACAAACCACACATGGATCAACCAGTGGTCATTTCATGTGTGTTATTTCCACAAACCACATATGGATCAACCAGAGTCATTGCATGTGTGTTCTTATACTAAAACTAGCACTAGAGTCATTGCATGTGGTCTCTTTCCACAAACCACATATGGATCCACCATTGGTCATTGCATGTGTGTTCTTTTAACAAACCACATATGGATCCACTAGAATCATTGCATGTGTGTGCTATCCACAAACCACACATGGATCAACCAATGTCGTTACATGTGTCTTCTTTCCACAAATCACATATGGACCCACTATAGTCATTGCTTGTGTGTTCTTATACTAAAACCAGCACTAGAGTCATTGCATGTGTGTTCTTTTCCACAAACCACTTATGGATCCACCAGTGTTCATTGCATGTGTGTTCTTTCCAGAAACCACTTATGGATCAACCAGTGGTCATTGCATGTGTTCTTTTCCACAAACCACATATGGATCAACCAGTGATCATTGCATGTGTGTTCTTTTCACAAACGACATGTGGACCCACTAGAGTCATTGCATGTGTGTTCTTATACTAAAACCAGCACTAGACTCATTGCATGTGTGTTCTTTTCACAAACCACAGATGGATCCACCACTTTCATTGCATGTGTGTTCTTTCCACAAACCACACATGGATCAACCAGTGGTCATTGCATGTGTGTTCTTTCCACAAACCACACATGGATCCATTAGAGTCATTGCATGTGTGTTCTTATACTAAAACTAGCACTAGATTCATTGCATGAGTGTTCTTTCCACAAACCACACATGGAGCATACAGTGGCATTGCATGTGTGTTATTTCCACAAACCACACATGGATCAACCAGTGGTCCTTTCATGTGTGTTATTTCCACAAACCACATATGGATCAACCAGAGTCATTGCATGTGTGTTCTTATACTAAAACTAGCACTAGAGTCATTGCCTGTGTGTTCTTTCCACAAACCACATATGGATCCACCAGTGGTCATTACACGTGTGTTCTTTTCACAAACCACATATGGACCCACTAGAGTCATTGCATGTGTGTTCTATCCACAAACCCACACATGGATCAACCAGTGTCATTACATGTGTGTTCTTTCCACAAATCACATATGGACCCACTAGAGTCATTGCTTGTGTGTTCTTATACTAAAACCAGCACTAGAGTCATTGCATGTGTGTTCTTTTCCACAAACCACTTATGGATCCACCAGTGTTCATTGCATGTGTGTTCTTTCCACAAACCACTTATGGATCCACCAGTGTTCATTGCATGTGTGTTCTTTTCCACAAACCACATATGGATCAACCAGTGGTCATTGCATGTGTGTTCTTTTCCAAACCACATGTGGACCCACTAGAGTCATTGCATGTGTGTTCTTATACTAAAACCAGCACTAGACTCATTGCATGTGTGTTCTTTTCACAAACCACTTATGGATCCACCAATGTCATTGCATGTGTGTTCTTTCCACAAACCACACATGGATCAACAAGTGATCATTGTATCTGTGTTCTTTTCACAAACCACATATGGATCCATTAGAGTCATTGCATGTGTGCTCTTATACTAAAACTAGCACTAGAGTCATTGCATGTGTGTTCTTTCCACAAACCACTTATGGATCCACCAGTGTTCATTGCATGTGTGTTCTTTTCACAACCAACACATGGATCCACCAGTGGTCACTGCATGTGTGTTCTTTCCACAAACCACATATGGATCAACCAATGTTCATTGCATGTGTGTTCTTTTCCACAAATCACATATGGATAAACAAGTGGTGATTGCATGTGTGTTCTTTCCACAAACCACTTATGGATCAACCAGTGGTCATTTCATGTGTGTTCTTTTTCACAAACCACACATGGATCAAGCAGTGGTCATTGCTTGTGTGTTCTTTTCACAAACCACATGTGGACCCACTTGAGTCATTGCATGTGTGTTCTTTCCACAAACCACACATGGATCAACCGGTGGCATTGCATGTGTGTTCTCTCCACAAACCACACATGGATCAACAAGTGGTCATTGCATGTGTGTTATTTTCACAAACCACATATGGATCCATTAGAGTCATTGCATGTGTGTTCTTATACTAAAACTAGCACTAGAGTCATCGCATGTGTGTTCTTGCCACAAACCACTTATGGATCCACCAGTGTTCATTGCATGTGTGTTCTTTTCACAAACAACATATGGATCCACCAGTGGTCACTGCATGTGTGTTCTTTCCACAAACCACATATGGATCTACCAGTGGTCATTGCATGTGTGTTCTTTTCCACAAACCACTTATGGATCAACCATTGGTCATTGCATGTGTGTTATTTTTCGACAAACCACATATGGATCAACCAGTGGTCATTGCATGTGTGTTCTTTTCACAAACAACATGTGGACCCACTAGAGTCATTGCATGTGTCTTATTATACTAAAACCAGCACTACACTCATTGCATGTCTGTTCTTTCCACAAACCACACATTGATCAACCAGTGGCATTGCATGTGTGTTCTTTTCACAAACCACACATGGATCAACCAGTGTCATTGCATGTGTGTTCTTTCCACAAACCACATATGGATCAACAAGTGGTCATTACATGTGTGTTCTTTTCCACAGACCACTTATGGATCCATTAGAGTCATTGCATGTGTGTTATTTCCACA
>CAJUXJ010002304.1:0-20162 GCA_910589775.1 Avena eriantha
GTTGCAGCAAACTTGTCCACGGAGAAATAGTTGTCGACATAGTTTTCTATTTCAGCTCCGCTACCTCTAAGATTTAAGATGAAGTAATTGCATGGTGACATGGCAGACCAGTAATATTCCACTGCCTGCATGAACAAGTCTTGTTCCAATGTCTACAGTGTACCCTCCGTCACTTCCATGCTTGTATTCTGCATAAACCTCAGCCAATGTTCTGGAACTTCTTCTGACCATCCTCATCTTTATCGTTCTCATTGCCCTGGTTCTTGCATTCAGTAACATAACCACCTTTGGAACTATTTTATGGCCTAAAAAATTTCTTGCACAAATTCTTGCTTAAATCTATCTTCACCATTATGCACTGTCCTTATTGCATCCAACAAAAATAACAATTCCAAGTGTCTTCATGCCTGAAATCTTATCACTGAAACTCTCTACCAAATTTATTGCAAACAAAATCCACCTGCTTAACTCACCAAACTGCTTCTGGCCCATAGCTTGGTGTGATGTTCTTAAAGGTATGTTTTCACCTTTGGCACTACATACATGTTCTGCAAGTAAGTAGCATGCGTGCTTGGGGTGTATGTGTTGCTGATCGCCACAAGTCCTCTTCAAAGATCTTTCCTTTGAAATTATTCGTGAAGTTAGTAGCGAGGTGCCGCATGCATTCCCTATGCTCAACCCCAGGAAAACACATCATCAACCGCATTATCAAGACCCTCGCATGCACCGGTGTGGATCACCAAGCTTCAAGGTGACCAATTACTTCTCGTAGTCTCTGCATGAACCATGTCCAGCTTTCATTTGATTCACCCTCAAGAACAGCATAAGCGACGGGTAGAAGCCAATTATGCGCGTCCAAAGCACAAGCAGAAGCAACATGTCCCCTGAACTTCCATGTTAAAGAAGTTGCGCCTATTGCCAAGTATGGCCTGCAACCGTCTAGGAACCACTTCCAGCATGCCTTCAGGCAGACAAAACATCTCCTGAAGCATATCTTATATGCTTGCTTATACCTGACCCCCCTCGAGACCTTTTCTCTTCCTTTCACAACCTCGTAATCGATGTCAACAACACTACCAGGTGATGTTTTCTCTACCTGAGCTTTGAAACTATACAACATATGAAAACTGTCATTCCACTTGCCTTGAATGAAGTCTAGAGCCATCTCCTTCCCATCAAAGACTCTGTGGTAAGGAATTAGAATGTTAAACTTTTTGCTAATCTTTGCGCTGAGTTCAGCATGTCCAATGTTATGATCCTGCCTCACCCAGTCAAGTACAATAGCAGCAATCCACTTGGTAGTCGCCGGTCTAATTTTACCACTTAAAGAAGTATTAGGGCAGTTGTGTTTCTTCATGTTTACTTTGATCTGCATTCGATAAGAATCCAAATAATTCAGAGCTAGTTATCAGCAGAATAAATATGAGAAAGACTAAAACTAAATGTAGCTATTGCAACCTGAAATGGGTGTCCACCCCGCATTGGAGATGCATGTAATCTCCATTTACATACATTACTTTCCCTACAGTGCACCCTAAATCTCTTTTGGTCGCTCTTTTCAATGATAAATTCGAACCCAACTCTGATTGCATTGGTTTGCAACTGCATATCTGCAGTCCTCCACATTATCAAAGACAATCCCCTCATCAATTGTAGGATTGTCCCTGTAAAAGTGTATCACTGGCCTGTCCTCATCTTCGTTGTCGTATCTACATCCCATTTACACATCTTCACATTCCTCTTCCTCATCAGTCCCATAGTCAGGCTCAAAGTTCGAATCAACCAAATATTCCCTACTCTCCATCCTATCAGGGTTAGCAGCCACGTCTAGACATGCTTCTCATCATCATCCGCACCGCCACACATTTCAGTGCCTTCATGCTCGCTTGACAAAGCATCATGCTCAAGGACAAGCTGTACAGACGTCCTACGGTTACCAACACATATCCTTGCCATCACCACGGGACTAGAAACGCTAATTGGGGTATGCAGAAAAGGAATCACAGTTCTTACCCTTGAATGTGGACGCACGGCACCTTCTCCAGGCTCCATACCTCCAAAGCTCCGCACCCCGCTTCCTATTGTCCTATGTGCTCTCCACACTTGAAGGAGATTTCGTGCTCTCCAGCCGCGCAAGACCCATATCCGTGCTCTCAAGCCTCGCAGGATCCATCTCCGAGCAGGATTCGAATCACTAGCGTTGTTGGGCCCCTAACCCAACGGCCGACTCTCGGTTTTCGTTTCCAGACGCGCCTGGGTGGTGGACGGCGGCAAGGAGACAGGGCAGGGAGGGGAGGGGAGGGTACGGGGACGTGAGGGGATGGCAGGGAGGGTAGGGGCGGGAGGACAACGACCCAAGGGGACGACGAGAGCGGTGCATGACTGAGCGGAGTGGCGGCAGCAGGAGCAGAGGAGCGGAGCTGGTTGCGACATGGAAAATTGCACAATAATGTGTTGGTGGGCGGCACCAGCCCTCGAACCTGGGACACGCGCCGTTGAAGGCGGGCCCGCCAGTCAGAAAACATGCCACCTGTCAGCGCACTAAGGACGGTAGCACTTCACGGAACTTTTTAGCAGGTCCCACATGTCAGTCTGTTTGATCAAAACTTGCATGCAGTGCATGGCTGGTTCACGTGCTAGTTCCAAAAAAAAGCCAATTGATCCAAACTTGAAGTGGCAGTTCTGCTTCTTCTCCCTCGTCTCCTCGCAGTGGAGGTTCTGCTTCGTCTCCCTCGTCTGTTATCCTCTTCTTCTTCTCCTCACAGTGGTAGTTCTTCTTTCTTCCTCGATCAAAACATTCCCGCACGTAAGCCATGGCCAGTAGCCGGATCAAGAGGAACTGGTCCGATCTCCCGGCCGACCCACTTCGCAAGATCGCCGACTACTTGCTGGAGAAAGTACGTCGACACCTATGCTGCTTGTCGGGAAGTCTGCACCGATTGGCGCCACACTTTAAAGGTGCCCGAATTCCATCTCAACAACTGGATCATGATAGATCACACACTTCCAGACGTTGGCAACTTCACCTTCCTCAACCTTGCCACTGGTCGTTGCTTCAGGACAAATCTAATGGACGTCCATCGCAGGTTCATATTCACATCCGATATTTTTTTGGTATTTTCCATTGTAAACATCTTAGTGCTAACTGATGCCCTCTTCTTCCAAAAGATTCTTCTTCGTCGGTGTTTCTCATGGCATCATCATGCTTGCTCAGAGGGTGGAGCCGTACCAAATTCGGCTTCTGAACCCAATCACTCATAAGTCTAACACTGAGTTTCAAGCACACATACCATCTGATCTTCTGCAATCTGTTGTTGTGACGAAGTCCCCAACAATGGTGTTTGTTTGCACTGATTATCCAGATCATATTGCATGGGCTGATGAGAGCACCCCAACGGGGCAAATCAATGAATCATTTGGAGAAGGATTGTATTCGCCACCTCCTGCTATGCTTCTGGACTGCATGACGGCATTCCGAGGGGAAGTATATGCATTACTTGAGAATGGAGACATCTCGTCGACCAACATCAAGTTAGAGAAGCGCACGAGCACTGTCACGATGGCCAAAATAATTTCGGCCCTAGTCTTTGAACAGGTACGCGGAACTTACAAATTTTACCTTGTGGAGTCAGATGGTGATCTGCTTCTTGTGTTGAAAGGGGATTTCGCCAAAGGGTAACTGGTGTTGTACCGGGTGGACACGGAGAACCGCTCTCTCGAGGCCGTCGGTGACATTGGAAGTCGTGCCCTCTTTGTTGATTACAATCGGTCTATCTCCATTGACACCAGGTTACACCCCACAGTCAAACCCGGTTGCATATACTACAGGAATTATATCAGACTGTATGATCATGAGGTTCAAGCCTGGGAAGATGAACCAACAATGACGTATGGCTTAAGTCTAGAACATACACCGAGGACTTACCTGTAACATCCCAATTTCAGCAACCCTGATTAGTTGTCCAGAATGCAAAAATCAGGGGGAACAAAAACTTTTTCTTATTTAGTGCTTAAGTGTTTGCTTGTTGTTTGAATATGCTTATGCATATGAATAGGTATTAGATGATATACTCCTTACCTTAACATCAGTTGACAAAAGCTATTTCATAAAACTATCCTAGCTCATTTTATATATTCTCAAATGTTCTGGCATTTCAAAACCTGAGCCAAGAAGCCTTTGCAAACCAACTATTTTAGTAGCTTCTATTCCCCTAAACTATGGAGAGCAACCTATTATAATCTCCTTATGTTTTATAGACAGAACCTTCAACCATTCTTATCTCTAGGTTTCCCAAAACCTCCTTTCAAATCTTTTGAATTCAACTCTTGGTAGAGCTACCAAGGACTCTTACCTTATTCAAACTCTAACCTTTCAAAATTACCCATCCTTACCTCAAGCTAAGCTTGATGGTAACCTTAGTATTAGTTGATTCGTTTGTAAGATGAGTTGCCTTGATCTGCTGCTTGCTTTGTTTGCTTAGAAGTAGTATGAGCTACTCTAGGAGCTCATCACTAGGATCAAGATGTGTGGCATCCCGCAAAACCACTACTAGAAAATCGCGGTGTTTTTGTGCATTGCATCATCATGACCGCATGCTCATGTCATCATGCCACCTTGCATTTGAGCATCGTCCTGTCATCTTGCATTTGTTTGCATAAAACTATTTTCGAAAAGTCTATTTTTGTTTTCTAAACGCCCCGTCTTGTTTTCAAATTAAAACCCGGGTCTGTCCGGAATATTTTGTTTTGTCTACCAACGGTTTTCAAAAGCCCCATTTTAAATAATAAAATATTTGATTTTATTTTTAGGAGGCAGCCCGCCAGACCCGAAAGTCTGACCGGCCACCTCCAAAATTCCTAAAACTACCCAAACCTAATCTACCCAGCCCCTGCCACATCACTCCGGCCAATCCCTGTTTGACACCTCACCCAACACACGCCACACAACACACACCACACACACCGGAACAACCGCCTGGCCCCACACCTCCTTTTCCCGCCTCCCGCGCGCCGTACACGCACCTGGGCGTGTAGCCCCAGGCGGGCCAGGCCCCACCAGCCGCTCCACCCCACCTACCCACCCTGGACCCGCTCCTGACCACCTCGATCCCCACCAGTCCCGCGCCCCGCGCCCGTCGCCCCACCTCGCACCCCGCGCCCCGCGCCTGCCCTCTCTCTCTCCCCCACGTCTTCCTTCCGCCGGCCGCCGCCGGGCCACCTCCCCTCCCAACTCCGGCGCCTCTGCCTCCGCCCTCTCCTTCCTCCTCTGGCCCTACCCACGAGCGCGCGCCCCGCCGCCACCAAGCTCGCCACCGCGGCCTCTGCCCTGCAACGCCGCCCTCCCCTCCGTCTTCACCACCAACCCTGCCGCCGGGTACCCCCGTCTTCCTCGCCGGCCACGCCCGCGCCGGCCTCGCCAAACGACACCGACGGCCAGATCTCCTCGACCCCGGCCGCCTGCTCCTTCCGCCGGCCGCCCCTCCAGCTCACCCGGGCGGCGCCGTTCCCTCTTCCCGTCGCCGACCGCGACCACTCCGCCCCCCCCCCCCCCCGCTCGTCTTCTCTGACCGCTCCCAGCCGACGCCCTCGCCCCCAGCGCCGCCTCGAGCCCGACAGCATCGTCACCGGCTTCCTCCCGAGCGCTTCCTGCCCCGCCGCCCTGCAGCACGACCTCGGCCACCTCGCCTCCTAACGAGCTCCGCCTTCCTGGCGACCGGTTGCCGCTCTACGGACCCCACCGACCGGCCTCGCCTTCCTCCCTGCCTCCCCTGTCTCGCAGCAGGCCCAGCTCCACCCCGGTCGCCCTCCCGCGCAACTTCGCCTCCGTCCGCCGTCGCCAGCGACGATGAGCCACGACGTCGACCGTACCGACCGTGTGTCGTTTCTCAGCTGGTTGTGCTAAGTGTGAACTTCGTTTTGTTCCCTGTGGTATGTGTACGAGTGAGCTTGTGTGCTTGTGAGATGACCAAAGCCTGCTCCAGAATCTTTGTATAGCTGCCTAGATGGAGCCACTATAGGATCGACACCGACGAGAACTTCTACCGGAACCAAACTACAAGCACGCCGACACCAAGAGCTGCCACTACTTCCCCCGGTACGACAAGACCGTCGACATCATCCGAAGCCACGGACCCGGAGAGTCCCCGGACGACGAGCTCTTCTACCTGAACACGAAGACCGCAGATGCGACAAGTACTCCTTCTCGGATCCGATGCCCGAGAACCCAGACGCGAAGGTCGCCGACACGGAACGACAAGCGCTTCATCTCGGATACGCCAAGCACTTCGCCGCGGAACGCCAAGTTCTTCTTCCCGAACACCAAGTCCGGCCCGATCCGAAGACCGCAGATGCGACAAGATCTTCTTCCTGTGGACCGAAGAGCGATCCCCGACGATCCCCGTCGAACCTTGTCGAACCCCGAACCCCCAGAACCCAAGACCTTCGACCCCAGATGTGTGACCCTGAGCCCTTATTTTTTTATAAAATATGACATACATCTGTTGCTTATTAAATTTTTCACACATGCATACATATTTTGTGGGTTGGGGGCATTATGCCGATTCACCGCATGATTAAATATGGAATGTTTATGCGGGATATCTTTGTCTTATTCCGGACTCCATTTAAATTTGCGTAGCGAACCGATGCCATGTTTTATCTTGTTAATACAACATTTAATTGCGGGGTATCTAAAATAACTTGAACCTTTTAATTAATCGTCGGGACCCCGGTTCCGCTTAATACTGCCTAATTGTACCGCATCTTTGCCATGACATGCATCATACATGCATCATGCTCGGTCTTCTGCCGTAGTATTAAATAGTGCATCCGGTGTATGTTCTAGTGTTTGCTTCTTCGCGTATTAGGCCGATGAGTTGATGCAAGTAACGACAAGTTCTCCGGATATGATCCATCGGCAGTGTTTCCCAGGCGAGCACCTCTCCCCCTTCTACCTATTTTGCATTTATAGTCTTTATTTCCTCCTGTTGATCTATTGCTATCCGTGTCGCGATGCTTTAGTTTCCGTATCCCCGTTATATCCCGTGCAGCCTATATATTGCGTTGGACACCTCCTATTACCTGTGTTTGGTAGATAGCGGGCCTTGCGAGTCGTAGTTGCGTGCTCAGGTGCGATCTTGTGATGTCAAGTACCACAGTTGTTGGATTAATGGCAGATGTTTATTGGTGGAGATGCTTAATGGTGGAGTTGCTCATGACTTAAATACAACTATAAAAATGCTGGATATAACTAATGCAGAGGCATCGGTGGGCAATAGATGTTATTTGGTTCTTCCACGCTCACTTGTGTCCCGTAGGACCCCGAGTACTTGATACCTGTTCCTTGATTTTTCGCACTATCCACATCCGGGAGGCCTTATGGACCCCCCTGAGCCAGAGCTTGATTCATTTCTATTTCTTGGGGCCACAAAGTAGTTTGGGGCTTTATTACTATCCTGTACTTATGCCATGCTTTACTGCTTTATTTAAGATTGTGCGTGGAGCACCTGTACTGTTTTGGATCACGCCATGTTTTCGCGGTATCGACAAGCCCAGTCACATTTTCGGGTTCCTAGTTGTTTATAGTTGTCGCCGCAAACCCTGGGTCCGTTCCAGAGCCGGCCAACTTCGTTGCGGGTAGCTTAGTGGGGTGGCCCCCTGAAATATTTTATGAATCCTGTGATCGCTTTGTCGTGAAAGCCTCGTTGGATTTTGAGTTGGTTTTTCCGAGGTTGATCGAGTGTGTGTTGCTATTTGTGCACCCCTGCAGGGTAAAACTTTCTGAAAGCCGTGTCCGCGGTTATGGACGACTTGGAGCACAGTATCTCGATCATAGACAAGCATAACTAAAGTAGTGCTATAAACTTGACTAAATATATGACTAGTAATCAGATTCAACTATAACGGAATGGATAACCAAAATGCCAACAACTGGTGGAATTGTGGAGATCTGTGTCATACTATACCTGCCTAGTAAGTATCGCAACTCCAATGGAATGTGATAAAAGTGCCAACAATTGCTGGGTTTTGGGAATCTTCAGGACAATTATATCTGACTAGTAAATGTTCCAACTACAATGGCATGGCGATTAAAAACTGCCCACTACTTATGCTATAAGGATGACTCATGCTACCTATACCTGAATAGTAAGTGCTTCAACAATAATGGAATGAATAAAACTACCAACTGTGTGAGTTCGTTGGTCCGACTTCCTCGTTTGGTCTCGAGGGGGAAATACCAGGATGGGTTTGTTTGGTGTTAGCTTCAGGTTGGATCCGAATAGGTCTTTCTTATCCCTCTCTGATAACCGTCAGTTGTATCGAGTCTCTATAGGTTGTTTACTACCGCTGCGCTGCCGCTTCAGCCCACCATACCTATGTAGGCGAGAGCCGCCGAATTCTAGCCTCGCCGTGTACTGGCCTCAGTACTGACGGTCCTCTTTTTCCTTTGCCCTTTGTCGGCACCCCTTTTGTTTTAGCAGGTTTGAGATCGACGTCGTTAGCAGGGTTACCCTTCCGGCTTGGCCTGGGCAGGGTTATGGACGCCATTGGTTATTCTTCAGGGCTCTTAGCCCCATTTCCATCTTGTCCGTAGTCGGACGCTCTATCGTTTCCAAGGTGATTTGGATCTTTGTATTGTATATCTGTATTCTTGACTCAGGGAGTCGCTATTGTATATATATCTGTGGGTCCCATCGAGGACTGTTGTGTAATGTTATTACTTTGTTTTCCACCCGCACGAAAGTGCCTAGTGGGCGTCCTTGAATCGTTTCTATGCGGGTTTGGCGGAAAGGGCTAAAACTTGCATAGGGACGATTTGAGGGTGTTACAAGATGCTTCCAAATCACCACACCCGAAGCAAGAGTACAAAGCAGGATCTAATCTCTAGATACTAAGTGATCATCTAAAACCCTTAACCAGATCAATTTTGAAGTGATCTAATCTAGAAGCTTCCAAGTCAATAAAGACCAATATCAAGCATGGATCTCTCATACTCATCCCACACCTAAACATCATCCACTTGATGATGCTTGGGTACCTCGCAAACCATCAAAAACATCCCCTCTCCTACTCTAGTCAGAATCCTCAAAACTGCCAAATTTGGCTAAGTCTGGAATCTGTTTCAACATCACCCTTTTTGAATGTCTCCTTTTCTCAATCCTTGTGCATTTTTTAAAATGCATTTGAACCATATTGTTAACCATCCTAAGTACTACCAAGGTCCACTCTTTCCCTTGGTTATATCTTCCTCCAACCCACTTGTTCTTGATGGTTTTGCAGGCAAGAAAATTACTTTTCCTGCAAATCTAGTCAACATGCCTACTTTGACAGAAGCTCACACCATTATCCAACCTTCTATGGACCAAATCTTTGCATGGTTGTGATCTAATCATATAGTTCTATCATTACCTACTTCACTTGTTCTAAGTGGATCTTTGTGCTTCTTAAACCCACAAGGTTTTGAAGGCTAGTTGATAATCTCCTTTGGCAGGCTTATTTTATTCAAAGTTGGAAAGCCTGTCTTGGTGAGTTAAAGCAGGATCAAGCTCAAACCTCTATACAATGTTGAGGTACATAACTTGGTCTATCCATCCATCCCATGCCCCAAGGGGAGCTTTGAGCTCCAAGATCCAGCAAGGATTTGGTGGTATGAAAACAATCTTACCCTAGATCCTTAATCTCTAGTTTTTCACCAAAATCACCTTTGATTCTCAAATCCCAAGGTTGAAAATGCTTGCTACACCTTGTCTACATCATCTACCTTGATCATCAAGATTTATCAAATATTATCCATAATTATTATGGCTCCAAATCTAATTAATCTCTTTAATAGACCAAATCTCCAAATCTTCTTCCATAAAGGAAAGTTTGGTTTTTGCCAAAACACTTCCCCAAATTTTGGCTCAATTGAGGTACACATATCATACCCCATCTTCCCAATTCAAAAATAAATATTTTTGAAGAGCTTTATTATTTCTTTTTCCCCATTTTCTTAAATGGCAGAAATGGAATAATAATACTTTTAAACCTCCATAAATCTTGGGAAAATTCCCCTAAGTGGGTATTCACATTTGGGACCATCTCAACTCAAAAACCCACCTTGCCAAATGTAAAAATATCAAATGAACTCCAAAAATTCACTTCTGCAGTTTCTGAATAAAGGGAATCAAGTAGACTTCTAATCTCCTAAAAAATCCCAAATAAATCCTAGAGAGGCATATTAACCCTACCCACCTACCAGCATCCTTACCTCAATTGGTCAAGATCAAAAATCAAGACATAACTCTTGATCATCCTTTATGTCAGATTTGGACATTTATCCTTTTTGTACCAAACACCAAATCAAAATCTCATCAATCTTCACCAGCAAGCCTCCACCACCACACACCTCAGTCCTAGTCATGTGCATTGTAGCTAAGTTACTGTAGCACACCCCCTGTCCTTGTGTTTTGCTCTTGGAATGAGAGAAGGAGAGATAGGCCATATCTTGCAAAATCCTTAAAGCAGCAGCGGCAACCACTCCCCTCTCCCTCTCTGGTCGTGCTCAGGCCCACACTGCCTCCTAGCACCACCCAGCTCGACCAACCAGTGACCAGCCTCCCCTACAAACCCCTCCATGCACCATGCCCACCATGGACCTCTCCCTCCCCAAATAAATAGGCCAGAGGCCATCCTAGCACGCCTATGACCCTCATTTGTCCCCCTCTCACTCCACTTACCTCCCTGGAGAGCTCCAGATCCATCCCCTCAGCTCTCCCTTGCCATGGAGAAGGAGGACCTCTCCTCTCGGCCTCCACCTTCCCCTCGAGCTAAGCCCCCTCTACCCTGCACTTCCCTACTACATGTTAGCTTCCAGGACTCCCCATGCTCCCCTGCATCTAACCCTACCCTTTGTTTTGCCCAGGACCGCCTCTACCGTCGCCTCGGTCAAGCTCCAGCGAGCTCCCTCTCGGGCGCCACTGCGCGAGAAAGGTCCCGGCGATGAGAGCGCTGATGCCGCCTATCGGTGGAGTCGTCTCCGTGCGCCGCATCTCCTCCGCCATCTCCCAGCTCCTCTCCTTCCCTCGGTGAGCACCCCCTCCCATCCTCGGCAACCCTAGGGTTCCGTCGCCGCTGCGCTGCCTTCTCTAGGAACGACGACGTAGGACCGTCCGTGCCTACTTAATCAGACGGTCGGGGTTCGCCGGTACCCCTTCGACCGACCGCGGTCGCTGACCTCTGGGTCCCGCATGTCGGGTTTGAAACCGCTACCACCCGTGTCTGTTGCTGCCCGGGTGGGCCGATTCCCCGCACCTTCTTCTCTTTTTCTTTTAGGCAGATCTGTTACTTCTAGAATTTACCCTATTGGTTTAAATCGAAATAAAAATGGAAACTACACCTTTTGTCCAAATAAAAATTTCACCATGTTCATGCGTGTTTTATGCAAAATGGAGAACTGGTCTTTTGTCAAAAATTATTTTTATTATTCACTGGAACTTAATCCACTAAAAGATGTCTTTTGCACTAAAGAAATTCCCTAGGGAGTTGTACATATCCATTTGGGATAAATCCAAGTTCTCCTGGAAGGTAAATTCTATACCAATCAATTAACATAGGACCTATGCCAAGGTGAACAGTATTTTGTCTATAGTAAAAAGAGCAAAAACTACTAGTTTCTGCCTTTAGAAATTTCTCTATACCAAACCTTAAATGGTATGGACCTCATTCCAACTCTCTGTGATGTGCTACATCCCGTTATATCCAAATCTAGGAGATCAAATATTACTGAGATTCTGACGACTTCTAATAAATAAAGATTTTTGTGCATATATCACTAGATAAATCATCACAGTAATTCCAGAACTCCAAAGTTAGTGATTCCAAATCCTACTGGAAGGTATTTGTAATACCTATCCATTTCCCTTGACCTCATACCATTTGGACTTGTACTTTAAATCTGGTGAAAAAGACAAATACCTTGCAGAACTGCATTTGGGAATTTCCTGAGGGCATCCTGTTAACTATTTTGGATTGATTCCAACTCTCAGTGATTAATTACGTAAAACTCTACAAAATACTCCAAGGAAAAATAATTGGAGCTGCAGAACTTTTCTGGTGATTTATTCCCTAAAACTATAAGTTATTTCACTAGGAAAACCAAAGCTATTTAAAGAAAAGTGATAAATTAGTGAAACCACTTTTGTTGGTTTCATTTTATCAACATCTACCTATAGGTATCATTTTTATACAATGTTACCATACAGATTATGTCCTTGGTCCCAAAACCCCCTCTTAGGTAGTTCCCTGATAATAAACCCTAAGGGGTGTTCATCCCCATCTCCAAGGCCATCTCAACCTCCTAAATCCAATCCTCTCTAAAACTATTGAACCCTAAGTGGAGTTTATTCAATTGCTTGTTTGCTGAGTGGTATTGGTGATTGTATGCCTTGTATTGATTGTGCCCGTTTGTTTGTTTGCATGTGTTCCCTATCAACGATAGTTGCGATTATATCGGAGAGCAAAAGAAGTTGGTTTTTATTGGTTATTATGGTTTTCTAAGAAGTCCAGGGACATATTGCCATATTGCTGATCATCCGGCAAGCCACCTTCTTGCTCATAAGCCTTGCCCTACTATTTTACTTATGCATGTTTTATCTTCTGTTTATTAAAAACTGCATTGTTTTACTATATGTTGATGTATATATGGTAGTGGTTTGGCTCCTCCAAACTATTACACTTTTGTACTATTAAGTACACCCCCCTTGGTGACACCTACTTGTCCCTAGTGTGGTAGATGGTGTAATACACCATACCCTTTTGGAGACCTTGTTTTAGCCAAAGAAAAGCTAGAGGATGGGAAGACCCTCGAATAAAGTTTTACCAAATGTTTTATGATAAAAATTTGGTGAGGTGGGACCTACCAAGAGCTATTGAGAAAGAAAAAGGTTTTGTTTTACAAAATGCCGAAGGAAAGATGGAGGAAAAAGGTTTAAGAAAACACACCCGGTTCTTTGCAGTTTTGCTAGAACAATTAACCCTATGCAACCACATTACTCTGGAATGGGACATGGGTAGATTTGATGTTTCTCTATTCTGGTATAAGCTGCCTCGCAACAACTACAGGGGATAAAAATCCCTGGAGGGTGGGCCTTCTCACGTAAGGGTCCATGTGGGACATTGACCTGGAGAAGGAACGAAGGGTCTGCGGACCTCCACGCGTTACTATGAGCCCCTCATTGAAAGCGCACACTCGATAAGTGGAAATAGCGCTCCGGTTGGTCCTTGGTACCCGAGGTCCCGGTGTTGAGGGGAACAACACTCATAGGGTAGGCACTTATACTAGAGTGGGCATCCGAAAAGTCTTGATCAGTTACTCGACCCACAATCGGTGTAGATCAGGGTAGTGTATCCGGATGGTGTGGGTAAAGTGTACAACCTCTGCAGAGTGTAAATCTATTCGAATAGCCGTGTCCGTGGTCGTGGACAGTTGGGAAGGTTGTTGTAGAGCGGTGCTGGTTTTGTTTTCAAAAAGGATTTCAGAAAAGAAAAGGTTTTGGAAATGTCTTGACCATGGGATGGTTGGAAAGGAGAAAGGTTTTGAACATGGGATAGTCGAAAGGGATAGAAAGGAGTTTGGTCGTGGGACGACCGGGAGAAAGGAACAAATGGGTGACCCAGCCCTAATGTTCAAAATGGTTCCCAAAATGTTTTACAAAAGTTTTCAACTAAGATATGTAGATGCTATATCTACAAGAGAAACTATTTGAGAAAAGAACCTCCCTTGGAGCCCACCTACTACCACAGCCATAATGCATATCCTCTTGTTATTATCGTTATGTTAAGGTGGTTTGTGAGTACATTCACAGTACTCATTGGCATTGTCCCTGGCTATTAACTTGGTCAGATATCAAGAAGAAGGTGAAGTGGACGACTATGCGAGCTAGGATGTTCTCCCAGTCAGTTTCCTGTAGGTTAAGGCATGGTTCGGGCTCTACGCTTGATGAAGTTCCGCTACTGTTTATTGATGTAGCCATAATGGCCTGTAAGGTATGACATGTATTCACTTAAGTATGGATGTTTACCTTGATACTCGTCGGTTATGTGCCACGACTAACTGATCATGGGATCGTGGTGTATGCATAATAGGGATTCTCGGAGGATTAATCCGGGGGCCCCACATTACCCTCTGGACGAGATACTGGCAGCACATTGCAGACGGAGAGAGTTCTCTGAATATGTGTTGCAGCACGCGGGAACCGATGATGACGAAATATATAGGGGAGAATGAATCCTATATTCATCCTAGGTTATTTGCTAGCATTTTCAAGTCTATTTTTTGAAGTAGAAATTTGTACTGTATTTATATTATTTCGGTCAGCAGTATGCGTATTACCTTTAAGACAAAATCGTAATGTATTTAATTTTAGTACTTTCAGAATTCAAAGTATTTATTTGTAGTAGCTTTTTTCAGAATTCTCTATGTTCGACATGGGCATCAACTCAACGCTGGAATTCAGGTTCCACATGTAACATTGCACAATTATGTGTTGGTGACGGCACCAGCCCTCGAACCTAGGATGTGTGCCGTCGAAGGTGCAGGAGGCGGGCCCACCAGTAAGAAAACATGCCACGTCAGCATCCCCTGTTTCTGATGCCCTTTAAAAAAAAGAAAACACCCCACATCGTCATCCCCTGTTTTTGATGGTGCTGCTACAATCGACGGTACATGTTGGCATATAAATAATATCGTATAAACATAAGGGCACAGCCGTCAACATTTCTAAAATGAAACCCGGTCTTGTCTCCTACCTGTCCTGGTACATTGCCTGATGAGGTGGATAGCCACGACCGATCTTTTTAATACGTTCGCACTCTTATGCTGAGAAGGGAAATAAAGATTGAGCGGTTAATGCAACGAGTGTCGAATTATTACCCTCTAAGGAAATGGTAGATGGTTATTTTCACGCGTGCTCGTAGTCCAAACCTACTGTCAGTCTTTCACTCCCCTTCTCCGACAAACCACAGTTCACCTTGCACAGATCCTCCGTGCCACACCAACTAGGGTAACATGACCCTGCCTAAGCAGACGCCGCCGCCGTGACAGCCACTGAAACTGCGGTATTTAGCCCCTCTAAGGCAGGCCATGAAGCTCTACTTCAAGGCTAGTCTCACATTGCCCTGGCAGGCGGATGATTTCCCTGAATGTGCCGAATCGGCCACGGCGGCGACAGTGGCGTCGTCGGTGCCAGATGTGGCAAGCAGGGCCAAGAGAGCGATGTGGAGAAATCGCATGGTGGCATTACGGCATGCTCTAGGCAGCGGGAACAAGGTACGTATCAAATCATTCACTAGAGCATGCCGCCGAGGGTACACACCCTCGAACAGGGCAGCACCAAGGTCTAGGAACTCTCGTGTCCACGCTTCGACGCGGACTACCTTACCGTAGTGGGGGAGGCTGGGAGCACGCCGAGACGCTCCATCCTACGCACCGTCGGAGGCCGTACCATGGCGGCGACCAAGCGTCTACACTCAGCATGCTGGATTGTTCGATAGCCGGAGCTGGCGGCGGGCATCACCTCAGCCCCGGAATTCAGGTTCGAGTTCACACGGACCTACGATCCCGGGAAGGAGATGCCAAATTTCAGTTTCGAAGAAATCTTTCCGGCGGCGCGGATGGTCCAACTGAACGGGGACTGGCGCACGCAAATCGCTCGTGCATGAACGATGTAGATTTCTTGTAGTTTGGCGGGAAGGCAATAGATCAATTTGGGTTAAATGATCAAAGAACTTATGTCCTCTCAAGGCAATTGGCCACCTAACTTTTCTGGTGGAGATCTGTCATTTCTTTAGTGTAGAATAGTTAAGTTCAGACTGAAGAATGGCTTTTGTAGATGACATGCTGACGAATTGTTCTATAAACTAGTAGGAAGTTTAGCCCACTTTTGGGCAGGTATAAGACCCTTTTGTATGGAAGTACTACTGTTGTAAGAAAATACTATCAAGTATCTATTTCCTTCAATTACTAGTCGTGGTTCAATCCAGTTAACTGGCATCTTATTACCCCAGACTACAGATTTTGCGTCTGCTGTCTGTGTTGTAAACCATTTTTCCTTTGTCTTGTGTTGCCTGCAAAATGGTCCTGCAGTTCAACGTGTTACAAATGTAGCTACCTTGTACTTGAAGAGGAGAAGGACTACATTTTCCTGGCATCCACAGAATTGACATTGCTCATTGCCAGACCACCCTCTTTTCATGAGGTTGTCCTTGGTTATTCACATAAATTATAAAGCATGGTGTTCAACTACATCGATTCAAACTATTACACACACACTACATCAAATTCATTACCCACACACACTACATCGATTCAAACTATTACACACACATACTACTTCAAACTATTACACACACGTACTAAATCGATTCAAACTATTACACATTTTTAGTCGATGCTAACTTCCTGCTATGCTCTCCATACTACAAATTCATTAGCCACACATACCACAGAAATTCACTAGAGATCTGTCTTCACTCGAGGGAAATCAGAACCATCAGCTCGTCCAAGCCCGGTTCCCCCACCAAAACTGTGTGCGCCATAGCGAAACGGTGGTGGTCCTGTACCATCGACCTTCCAGGCTAACACTGCAGGCCACAAGGACGCTTTCTGGCAGCCTCTTCGGGGCCATGTATGCCATGTACCGATTCCAGAACCTCCTCCGGGTGGATGATGACTGGGTGCCTCCAGCAAAGCTGTCGCCCTGCCCTGCTTGGAATCTGCACCTCGTACATCTTAGGAACGGTGTCAAGATCTTTCAGCCACGCCTTTACCTCAATGACCCATCTGTCGCTCGGTGGCACAATTTCCACCAGCTAGTCGCCAAGGCTACTGACCACACATGGATCCACCAGTGTCATTGCATGTGTGTTCTTTTTACTAACAACAAGTGGAGTCATTGCATGTGTGTTCTTTTCACATACCACATATGGATCCACCAGTGTCATTGCATGTGTGCTCTTTTCACAATCCACCTATGGATCCACCAGTGTCATTGCATGTGTGTTCTTTTTGCTAACGAGAACCAGAGTCATTGCATGTGTGTTCTTTTCACATACCACATATGGATCCACCAGTGTCATCGCATGTGTGTTCTTTTCACAATCCACCTATGGATCCACCAGTGTCATTGCATGTGTGCTCTTTTTATTAACAACAACCAGACTCATTGAAATGTGTGTTCTCTTTAGAGACCACACATGGATCCACCAGTGTCATTGCATGTGTGTTCTTTTTACTAACAACAACTAGAGTTATTACATGTGTGTTATTTTCACATACCACATATGGATCCACCAGTGTGTTTGCATGTCTGCTCTTTTCACAATCCACCTATGGATCTACCAGTGTCATTGCATGTGTGTTCTTTTTACTAACAACAACCAGATTCATTGCATGTGTGTTCTTTTCACATACCACATATGGATCCACTAGTGCCATTGCATGTCTCCACTTTTCACAATCCACCTATGGATCCACCAGTGTCATTGCATGTGTGCTCTTTTTACTAACAAGAACCAGAGTCATTGCATGTGTGTTCTCTTCAGAGACCACACATGGATCCACCAGTGTCATTGAATGTGTGTTCTTTTTACTAACAACAACCAGAGTCTTTGAAATGTGTGTTCTCTTCAGAGACCGCACGTGGATCCAGCAGTGTCATTGCATGTGTGTTCTTTTTACTAACAACAACTAGAGTCTTTGAAATATGTGCTCTCTTGAGAGACCACACATGGATCCACCAGTGTCATTGCATGTGTGTTCTTTTTACTAACAACAACCAGAGTCATTTCATGTGTGTTCTTTTCACATACCACATATGGATCCGCCAGTGTCATTGCATGTGTGTTCTCTTCAGAGACTACACATGGATCGACCAGTGTCATTGCATGTGTGTTCTTTTTACTAACAACAACCAGAGTCATTGAAATGTGTGTTCTCTTTAGAGACCACACAGGGATCCACCCGTGTCATTGCATGTGCGTTCTTTTTACTAACAACAACTGGAGTCATTGCATGTGTGTTCTTTTCACATACCACATATGGATCCAGTAGTGTCATTGCATGTGTGCTCTTTTCACAATGCACCTATGGATCCACAAGTGTCATTGCATGTGTGCTCTTTTTAGTAACAACAACCATAGTCATTGCATGTGTGTTCTCTTTAGAGACCACACACGGATCCACTAGTGTCATTGCTTGTGTTCTTTTTACTAACAACAACCAGAGTCATTGAAATGCGTGTTCTCTTTAGAGACCCCACATGGATCCACTAGTCTCATTGCATGTGTGTTCTTTTTACTTACAACAACCAGAGTCATTGCATGTGTGTTCTTTTCACATACCACATATGGATCCACTAGTGCCATTGCATGTGTTCTTTTCACAATCCACCTATGGATCCACCAGTGTCATTCCATGTGTGCTCTTTTTAATAACAACAACTGGAGTCATTGCATGTGTGTTCTTTTCACATACCACATATGGATCCACAAGTGTCATTGCATGTGTGCTCTTTTCACAATCCACATATGGATCCACCAGTGTCATTGCATGTGTGTTCTTTTTACTAACAACAACCAGAGTCATTGCATGTGTGTTCTTTTCACATACCACATATGGATCCACCAGTGCCATTGCATGTGTGTTCTTTTCACAATCCACCTATGGATCCACTAGTGTCATTGTATGTGTGTTCTTTTTACTAACAACAACCAGAGTCATTGCATGTGTGTTCTTTTCACATACCACATATGGATCCACCAGTGTCATCGCATGTGTGTTCTTTTGACAATCCACCTATGGATCCACCAGTGTCATTGCATGTGTGCTCTTTTAACTAACAACAACTAGAGTCATTGCATGTGTGTTCTTTTCCCATATCACATATGGATCCACCAGTGTCATTACATGTGTGTTCTTTTCACAATCCACCTATGGATCCACAAGTGTCATTGCTTGTGTGCACTTTTTACTAACAACAACCAGAGTCATTGCATGTTTGTTCTCTTTAGAGACCACACATGGATCCACCAGTGTCATGGCATGTGTGTTCTTTTTACTAACAACAACCAGATTCATTGAAATGTGTGTTCTCTTCAGAGACCACACATGGATCCACCAGTGTCATTGCACGTGTGTTCTTTTGACTAAGAACAACCAGAGTCATTGAAATGCATGTTCTCTTAAGAGACCACACATGGATCCACTAGTGTCATTGCATGTGTGTTCTTTTTACTAACAACAACCAGAGTCATTGCATGTGTGTTCTTTTCACAATCCACATATGGATCCACTAGTGCCATTGCATGTGTGTTCTTTTCACAATCCACCTATGGATCCACTAGTGTCATTGCGTGTGTGCTCTTTTTAGTAACAACAACCAGAGTCATTGCATGTGTGTTCTCTTCAGAGACCACACATGGATCCACTAGTGTCATTGCATGTGTGTTCTTTTTACTAACAACAACCAGAGTCATTGAAATGCGTGTTCTCTTCAGAGACCACACATGGATCCACTAGTGTCATTGCATGTGTGTTCTTTTTACTAACAACAAACAGAGTCATTGCATGTGTGTTATTTTCACATACCACATATGGATCCACTAGTGCCATTGCATGTGTGTTCTTTTCACAATCCACCTATGGATCCACCAGTGTCATTGCATGTGTTCTCTTTTTACTAACAACAACTGGAGTCATTGCATGTGTGTTCTCTTTAGAGACCACTGATACATTGCAAATGTATCTATAATTTTTGATGCTCCATGCTTGGTTTTATCCACTTTCTTTTTTTTTTGTCCACACTTTGGAGTACTTTTCAAATGATTTCTTGGACTAACCTATTAACAAGAGCCACAGTGCCAGCTACCTATTTTCTGCTGTTTTTGGTTCCAGGAAAGTCAAAAAATGAATATTCTCGGAATTGGACGGGACAAAAGCTAAAGTGCCTATTTTTCCAGAAGACTCACGGAGCCAGAATACGAGACGGAGGAGGGCCAGGGGCTGGCCACACCCCCCAAGTGCGGGCTAGGCCTGGCCACGCCAGGGCCTGGTGTGGTGGCCCCAGGCACCCCCTCGGTCTCCCTCTTCGCCTATAAGAAGCCTTCTGACCTAAAAACTTCGGGGG
>CAJUXJ010002305.1:0-19298 GCA_910589775.1 Avena eriantha
GATCCACCCAGTGTCATTGCATGTCTGTTCTTTTCATGAACCACAGCTAGAGTCATTGCATGTATTTTCTTCGAAACAAACCACATAAGGATCCACCATGTGTCATTGCATGTGTGTTCTTCTCATGAACCACCCCCAGTGTCATTGCATGTGTGTTTTCTTCTCATGAACCACACATGGATACACCAGTGTCATTGCATGTGTGTTCTTCATGAACCACACCAAGAGTATTGCATGTGTTCTTCTAACAAACCACCATGGATCCACTAGTGTCATTACATGTGTGTTCTTTTCATGAACCATAGCTAGAGTCATTGCATGTGTGTTCTTCTAAACAAACCACATAAGGATCCACCAGTGTCATTGCATGTGTGTTCTTCTCATGAACCACACCCAGTGTCATTGCATGTGTGTTCTTCTCATGAACCACACATGGATACACTAGTGTCACTGCATGTGTGTTCTTTTCTTTTCATGAACCACAGCTAGAGTCATTGCATGTGTGTTCTTCTAAACAAACCACATAAGGATCCCCAGTGTCATTGCATGTGTGTTCTTTTCATGAACTACATCTAGAGTCATTGCATGTGTGCTCTTCTAAATAACAACATACGGATCCTCTAGTGTCATTGCATGTGTGTTCTTCTCATGACCACACATGGATCCACCAGTGTCATTGTATGTCTGTTCTTTCATGAACCACACCCAGTGTCATTGCATGTATGTTCCTCTAAACAAACCACATAAGGATCCACCAGTGTCATTGCATGTCTATTCTTTCATGAACCACACATGGATCAACTAGTGTCATTGCATGTCTGTTCTTTTCATGAACCCAGTTAGAGTCATTACATGTCTGTTCTTCTCACAAACACATAAGGATCCACCAGTGTCATTGGATGTGTGTTCTTCTCATGGACCAAACATGGATCCACCCCTATCATTGCATGTCTGTTTTTTTCATGAATCACAACTAGAGTCATTGCATGTTTGTTACTTAAACAAACCACATAGGATCCACGAGTGTCATTGCATGTCTGTTCTTTTCATTGACCATATCTAGAGTCATTGCATGTGAGTTCTTTTCATGAACCATACATGGATCCACCAGTGTCATTGCATGTATGTTCTTCTCATGAACCACACATGGATCCCCTAGTGTCATTGCATGTATGTTCTTTTCATGAACCACACCAAGTGTCATTACATGTCTGTTACTATAAACAAACCACATAAGGATCCACCAGTGTCATTGCATGTCTGTTCTTTTCATGAATCACAGATGGATCCACCAGTGTCATTGCATGTCTATTCTTTTGACAAACCAGATAAGGATCCACCAGTGTCATTGCATGTCTGTTCTTTTCATGAACCACATAAGGATACACTAGTGTCATTGGATTGTGTTCGTCTCATGACCACACATGGATCCACCAATGTCATTGCATGTCTGTTCTTTTCATGAACCACACCTAGTGTCATTGCATGTTTGTTCCTCTAAACAAACCACATAAGGATCCACTAGTGTCATTGCATGTCTGTTCTTTTCATAAACCACACATGGATCCACCAGTGTCATTGCATGTTTGTTCTTCTAAGCAAACCATATAAGGATCCACCAGTGTCATTGCATGTGTGTCTTTTCATGGACCACATAAGGATCCACCAGTGTCATTGGATGTGTGTTCTTCTCATGAACACACATGGATCCACCAATGTCATTGCATGACTGTTCTTTTCATGAATCATAGCTAGAGTCATTACATGTCTGTTAGTTCCATAAACCACATATGGATCCCCAGTGTCATTGCATGTCTGTTCTTTTCATGAACCACAACTAGAGTCATTGCATGTCATTTCTTTTTATGAACCACACATGGATCCAGCAGTGTCATTGCATGTCTGTTCTTCTCATGAACCACACATGGATCCACCAATGTCATTGCATGTCTGTTCTTTTCATGAACCACACCCAGTGTCATTGCATGTTTGTTCCTCTAAACAAACCACATAAGGATCCACCAGTGTCATTATATGTTTGTATTTTCATGAACAGATGGATCCACTAGTGTCATTGAATGTGTGTAATTTTCATGAACCAGAGCTAGAGTCATTGCATGTGTGTTGTTCTAAACAAACCACATATGGCTCCACCTAGTGTGATTGCATGTATGTGCTTTTCACAAACCACACATGGATCCACCAGTTTCATTGCACGTGTGTTGTTTTCATGAACCACAGCTAGAGTCATTGCATGTGTGTTCTTCTAAACAAACCACACATGGATCCACCTAGTGTGATTGCATGTCAGTTCTTCTCATGAACCACACCTAGTGTCATTGGATGTGTGTTCTTCTCATGAACCACACATGGATACACACAGTGTCATTGCATGTGTGTTCCTCTCATGAACCACACATGGATCCACCAAGTGTGATTGCATGTTTGTTCTTCTCACGAACCACATGGATCCACCAGTGTCATTGCATGTCAGTTCTTCTCATGACTACACCCAGTGTCATTGGATGTGTGTTCTTCTCATGAACCACAAATGGATACACACCAGTGTCATTGCATGTGTGTTCCTCTCATGAACCACACATGGATCCACCAAGTGTGATTGCATGTTTGTTCTTCTCACAAACCACACATGGATCCACTAGTGTCATTGCATGTCTGTTCTTTTCATGAACCACACCTAGTGTCATTCCATGTCTGTTCCTCTCATAAACCACACATGGATCCACCATTGTCATTGCATGTGTGCTCTTCTCATGAACCACAACCAGTGTCATTGCATGTGTGTTCCTTTCACAAACTACACATGGATCCACCAGTGTCATTGGATGTGTGTTCCTCTCATGAACCACATCTAAAGTCATTGCATGTGTGTTCTTCTCACAAACCACATAAGGATACACCAGTGTCATTGCATGTGTGTTCTTCTCATGAACCACATCTAGAGTCATTGCATGTAGGTTCTTCTCACAAAAACATAAGGATACACTAGTGTCATTGCATGTGTGTTATTCTCATGAACTACAACTAGAGTCATTGCATGTTTGTTCTTCTCCCAAACCACATAAGGATCCACCGGTGTCATTGGATGTGCTTTCTTCTCATGAACCACACATGGATCCACCAGTGTCATTGCATGTCTATTCTTTTCATTAATCACAGTTAGAGTCGTTGCACGTGTGTTCTTTCCACAAACCACATATGGATCACCAATGGCATTGCATGTGTGGTATTTTCACAAATCAACTATGGATCCACCCAGTGTGATTGCATGTGTGTTCTTTTCACAAACCACATATGAATCCACCAGTGCCATTGCATGTCTGCTCTTTTCACAAACTCATATGGATCCGAATTAACCTTAGGAGAGCCGTAACCTTAGCCCCCAATGGGTGGCGTTAGACCGAGTCTTCTAGAAGGCACGCCCTAACACAGTTGTTCTGCTTGACGATTGTTACATACCGTTTGATCGGGGCGCTTGGACGATTAGGGTGGTCTTCGTGAGAGTGATCCGTGAGTAGGCTGTTCTGCAGCATGATTGGCCACGCTTTCTCTGGACAAACTGGCAACACGGGGCGCTCCCCTGTTGCGAGTGTCACGACTCACGAGTTCAGTGGGCCATATCCTAGTGTCACGTCCCCATTACTTCTCTTGTCCCCGTACTTCTCTTCCTTCCCCTTGAAGCCACTTTCCCCACTTCACTCCCATCCTGCCGTAGCCGCAAGCCGACGGCGCCTCCATCCCAATCCCCTCTCCAGCATCCACCCCCCTCCCCTCTCGCCATTGGTTCAAGGGGAGATGGCGAGGAAACGCATTGTGACGACATGGACGGTGATTTCGATGTGAGTCGCCTCATCTCTATCTCTATCATCGGTGCCAGTTATCTATTTTTTGAGCTAGATCTAATATGTTTACTCATGCGCGTATGATGTGTTAGGCCAACCAGACGATGTATGACTCCGACTATCACGGTTTAGCGGATGAAGACAATCATCTGCTATGTAAACATGGATATGTGCCCGCTAAATTTGTAGCATTCGAAGGACAAAACGCAGGCAAGAGGTTTCTACGGTGTCAAGGACATCGTGCAATGATGCAAGGCGGAAGTTGTGGTGTTGTCAAATGGGTAGATCCAGAGTGGCCCAAATCGATGCAGAAAACATTGGACAAACTATGGGAAATGACTGTTGAGTTGAAAGAATCCGTATTCAGCTCACTTCTTGACAGTGTTGAGATGAATCTATGGGAACCAGTTGACATGACTAAGCATAAGCGAGATCTCAGGTGGGTGCAAGACAAGGTTAGCAAAGTCGAGAAGGAGAGGGACGCGGTGTTGGCCCTGAAGGCTAAAGTAGAGCCAGAACTGACTCAAGCAAGGAATGATCTTCACCAGGCCAAAGTCCTGCAGTTCACAACTACGAGTATTGACAAGTGCATGAGGAAAAATGCAGAGAAACAATTGAAGCTGTGCAAGGAAGATGCTAAAAGGAAGGAGCAGCCGATTCGATCCTTGCTCTCGCAGGAAGATGCGCATCGGGCTAAGATTAGGAAGATCAAGGAGATGTGTGATAACTAGTTCTATTTAGCTTAAGCTTCGTGCCTTTTTAAGTGTAATAGTTGTACTTGTTGACCTAGCGGTCTGAATTATTGGCCCCGGAGTCCTAGGAGGAAAAAATTGGTCGCCCGTTAATCTGTCTTAACCCTGCACAATTCTTTTGTCTGACCAATGCCCCTTGGATATTCCACCCGTCGCTTCGTCATCCTCGTGTACAAATAGGAGGCGCCACAGCGCGTCGCTTCGTCGTCCATCCCCTCCCCATCCTCCTCTCCAATCTCCACCACGTTGTTGCTTCGTCGTCCATCCCCTCGATCCCTCTCAAATATCCACCGTGCCGCCATGGAGATGCCCTCGCTGAACTTCTATGAGGTGGTGATGTCCGTGCACTTCGACATCCTTGCGCCGCGCCGTCGGCCGCGACGGAGCCCCACGGATGGTGCATCAGCTATGCGGGGGTGCTGGTGGCTCCGCTCCCTAGCCGAGACGAGATGGAGAGTGAAATCGCGGCGCGCCGGTGCCAGATGCCCGCGTGGAAGAGGGCGCTGCTCCGGTAGGCGGCGACCAACCAACGTGGCCGTGCTGTTCAAGAAGGAGCGGAAGGCTAATATTGGCAACCGCATCGTTGATGAGCGCGTGGTGCACCGGGATCTCCACAACCAAGAAGGGCGGGAGAGGTTCTGGTCCACCCCTTGGACGGACCAAGTACACCATCATCGCCGCCGCTCGCCGCGAAGAGGTGCTCTGTCTCGCGAACAATGCGGAAGTCGTGGAGGGTCCGTCCAACGACGACGAGGAAGCCGGCGGCTTGGAGGACAGTGGCAGCGGAAGTGAAATTGTTGACTAGTGGTTGAATTAATGTAGGATGTGAAATCACACCTTTGTTTAGAAGAATTTGTGGTTGAATTAATGAAATGCCTCGATTTAGATCTCTGACTCGATTAATTTGTGGAAGAATTTGTGATTTAGATCAATTTCTGCCTTGATTTAGATCTCTGTCCCGGATTTAGAACATGATCGTGGACCAAAGACCCTCTTTCTACTAGTGTATTCTAACATTGGTGGTTTGTTTAAACGTAATCTACGTGGATTGTGCCGCATGCAAATGGCACAACCACAATTTATAAAGTGGAAGCACGTACACCCGGTTACTGGAGATCCGGCAGCTTCGCCAGACGCAGGGGATGCAGGAGCAAGGAGGCGGTGAGTTAGACGGGCTCAAGATTAGGCCAGAACGTGGTACCGATTTCCTCCTCATCTGGGCATTATCGGTTACCATTGATGTTTATGTTGCCACGTCATTGTGCAGCATCTGAAATAAGTTGCTGCTTCGTGGAGTGTGGCAGCTTAAATAATTTATTTCTATGCCACTTACATTCCGTCGTATTTGGAGACCTCCTGCCCCTCAGCAATCGTGGAACCGGTGCTGCGTTTTTCAGATAGCAGTGGCACAATCACAATTTCGGATTCAACTACTGACTCGGGCGTTTCCAAACCCTAAGTCGCAGTACATTTTACTCAGAGAACGTGGGTAGATTGTTTCGCCCAGCAACGTGCCACACCAGAGCTCTAGAATTTAACAGAATTACATATATAGGTTCAAGTTCAACACATACTATGCATCTTCTTCATTGCCAGTAGCCTTCTTCTGCAGCCTGGATGCCAAGCCTTCACGTCCACTTGCTTCTTCATTTCTTGCCTTCTTCCTCTTCCTCTTCATCGCTGGGACAATGGGCACCAGAATCGTGTCCAGCATCATCTTTCCACTCGTTTTTAATTTCTTCGGGCAGCAAAATGACTGACCCGGCAGTCATGTTTCTAACCTTGCGGCGCTTCCTGTCAAAGAAACAAGACTGTTGCATAACTGCCCAATATCTACAGAGTAAAAAACAAAAATTACAATTCAGCACAAACATGCGAACCCCAAGCGACCTTTGCTTACCAGGAGCTAATTGGGTTCGAGCAACCACCCTATCCAAGAATTGAAGGGCGACTCCCAGTTGCAGCAGCTTCCACATCCAGTACATCACAATTCAGCTCAAACATGCAAGCCGAAGCATACCTTTTCATCAACCCAATTAGCTGACTGTCACATGTTAGAGGAACCATGATGCCACGTTCATCCATGAAGTTGAACCTTGCAGTCTGCTTCGGCCATAATTCATCATGATTACGCAGAGCAGCAACCATACCAGATATAGTGCAGATCTGTGCAGGCGCTTCTTCCATTGTGATACAATGGTGTTCATACCACTTTCCCTTAGAGTCGTACCTAAGGAGGACTACCGTAACCAGGTAAGGGGGTCCGCAGAGATCCCACCTGATAGAAAACTGTGGACAAATTATGTTTGTCAGTGTTGGGCTAACACACAATTTGAGGTTCAGTAGCCAGCTAGCAGTTATAATTAGTGCGAATAGCAAAGAGAAGGGTAGCTCACCGCTTGTAGCCAGAACTTCTTCTTCCTTGGTAGTACGATCTGCCATCCTCCGAGCTGCTCGGCTCGTCGGCAGCGGAGGCGGGCTAGAGCCTCGCAACGGCGGCTACGGCATGCACCATTGGAGCTCGGGATCAGCGACTAGGCACAGCAACTGGGTGAAGTAACTTGGCACCGGAAGTCAAATGTCCGAAGGGATCGTCCTGCTTGGAGGGCGGATTCCAACGCCGCCGGTGCTAGGGGAAAGGTGCGAATGTATTTGTGAAATTGGTCAACACATCCAATCCACTTAGCTACTCGATTTTCCTAAGAGGTTGCCGCGTTGGCGCTCGCGTCATGGACAGATGACCTACATGAGGGTCCCGACCGTCTACTTCACGGGGCAGTTTAACGGAATATTTGAATTTGGCAGGGGTGAGATGAGTTTGCCTCGAAATGGCCCCTCTCAGTAGTTGGCGGCCCAACATTTCGAAACGCGGCAATTTAAGGCAACTTAGGTACTGCCATGCGCTGGCCTGCAAACTTTGGTACCGCAGACGAACATGCCCCGAGAGTCGGTATGATGGCTACTTGGGGGAGAGGGTGGTGTAGGTGGATTATTTCCAGTTGAGTGCCGGCCTCCATCCAGAGCTTCATTATTCTGGTTCCAGTGAGGGTCTTGATTATGATGAGCCCCCTGCCGTCTTAACTCGGCACGGTGTCCATTGTTCCTTCGTCCGTCGTTTCCACCATTCTGGTGAGGTTCAGCCGAACGTCTTGCATGTCTAGGAGGTGACATCCTTTCTCGGTCCTCCTCCCGATGTTGCTCTTTTTCGTCTTCCTTGTGATTGTTCGACTCTCGCCGGGGAGGGTGTCTCGGAACCAGTGCTGCAACTGCGTCTCTCTCTACGGCTAGGGCAACATTACTCCTGTCACGTGCGGCTTTGTGATGTTGCCCTGAAGATCCGGTTCATAAATAGTTGTCTTCCGACGGTCGGGGCGATGATGATGTGCTGGGTCCCGTCGGGCCTAATATCATCCCAAGCTAGATCCATGCGACATTGGTCGGATTTGGAGACCAGTTTCCGCTTCCGGACTTCGCGGCGTTCTGTTGCTCCAGACCCTTGGTAAGTAGCTTTACGCCCAACAGAACTTGTCTGGTTTGGGTTGTTTGCCAGGATATCTCGGGCTACAGCAGTGTTTTCCACTAGCGTTCCATACACCAGATCTCCCTTGCTATCTAGCCGAGGTTCTCCTTTGACGGTGTCATCTCCCTCAAAGAGGGTCTTGAGGACTTCCAGATTTTTGTTAGCCCGCAAGGGGCCGTTCCGGGTCTTCTGATGCTGCAGGGAGTTGAATTGCCCCGCAGATTCAATGCGCTTCTTATCTTTCATAATGTTGTTAGCCTCATACATGAGTACTTGATGATGCGCTTCTAGGGTTTGGGCCCTTTCTTCCAATTCTGCAGGTGTAAGCTCTGCGACTGTAGGGATTGGCATAGTTAACTCAGCATCGATGAGTTTACGGGCACCAGCGGTAACCACGTATCCATCCACTGGAGTTCCTTTGGCTCGTCTGGGATTAGGGCTCGATCCAAGTCTTCTTCATATTCTTCGGCAACTAGTTCCTCCACGGGAGGGTCTTTTGCCGGAGTCTTCTTCTTGTTCCTCTTCTTTGCCTTCTGGCAGCGCCGGTAGCAAAGACAGCTTTGGGTCTGTTTCCCAGAGTCAAGATCGGTAGTTTCGGACATCTGGACGTCGGGATTATCTCTGAGATCCATGTCATCCTGAGCTTTAGGAGAGTTTTCTCCGATCCTTCGTCCATGGCTTCTCCTTCTACAGCTTTGGAGTTGATCTCCTCTTATTATTCCACGGAGAACTTTTGGAAATCCGCCGACGTCATTGAATCATCCGAAGATGCTGGTAAGTCGGTGTTTGTTCCGATCGCCTTCAGCACCGAGTTTTGTTTGTCTCTACCACTCGGCAGAGCCGGATCCAGATCCAACATATCCGACGAAGTGTGATGTGTGCATCCTAAGGTAGTTGCGGCTTCCTCGTGGGCTTCCTCGAAACACCTGATGGTCTCGAGAATTTCATCCACGCTGGCATCTTGTAGCAGCATGCGCCCAAACGTGTACCTCAGGAAAGGTTGATCCGTTCCAGCGTTGGCAGGGCCAGAACCAGAGTGGTTATCTTGCTCCTCCTAGATTTCGACCTCGATGGGCAGATTAATCTGGGATTCTGCCTCCCTAGGGAGCTCCACTCCAGATTCGACTTGCACCGCAAGATCTGCTTTAGGCTCAGCTTTTTCCACTATCTCCACTACAGGTGCGGCTAGGTGGGATTAGGGTTCTGCGAGATCTGGAACTCTGCCCGTCTCCTCGAACAAAGTGGACCTAGAAACTTTTTCTGCCTCTATCATCACTGTTGGGGTGGGTGGGGGCAGGTTCAGCGAAACCGATGTAAAAATCGATCTCACCAAATGACATGATGGTGTAGGCAGTCACGGCCTCCCTAGCCGAAATCCAGGTCTTGTGAGAACGATGAGAGGGCCGTCGCTAGCGTAGAGGACGCGACCGACGATGATTGTCTTGCCGATTCCGATTCTTACAGATTTCGCTCGGAATGCAGATCCGAAGCTCACTTGCCCTATGGTGGGCGCCAACTGTCGTCGCATTGATGACAAGTACGCCATGAGGGGGTCCTCAAGGTGTGCGGAGTAGAGGGGGTGAGACATACGGTATTCCAGGACGGTGAGCACCCAAGTTTACCTAGGTTCGAATCCACCGGCTTTGAACAGATCCTACTCCTGCTAGCAATCCAGTAATACGGTAGAGCCAGAATATGGGTAACAAGGGTTTCGCCTGTGCGAGTTGAGATTGTAGACTATTGTTGGGGTGCCCTAAAGGCTGGTCCCTAGGAGGGCTTATATAGATATCTGGCCTAGGGTTTACAGGAGAGGCCTATCCGGCTACGCCTAAGAGTCGGTTACACAGTATATCTTGAACTACAAGTAACACTACAGGCCTATGTCAGTAAGTCTTCTAGGCTTTCCTGTAGCCGGACTGGACTCCATCTCTTCTCCCTGACTGGGCCGCCCATGAAGTAAAGCTCTAACCCGAAGTAGGTCACCCTGGTTAGTGAGGCACAGTGAGGATAACCGGAAAGTATATCCCTGATGCGCTCGACTTTCGACGTAGAGCTCGTTGGGAACCCCAAGAGGAATGTACGATGAATACAGCAGTAAGTCTTCCCTCAGTTATGAAACCAAGGTTTTCGAACCAGTAGGAGCAAGGAAACACCCCAAAGGTGTTACTAGCTGAGCTTTGGTCGGGCACACTACCAGTGCTAGTAACAACGTGGAGACCTACACAACACAACCACAGAACTTTGTCCCCAACTTGCGATGAGGTTGTCAATCTCACCGTGTTTTGCGGAAAACAAAGGATTAAACGTATCGAATGGAAAGAAGTAAAAGTTTGCACAAAGTAAACACAAAGCAGTAAAAGTTTGTAGATTGTATGTAAAGTAAAAGGACCGGGATCAATAGTTCACTAGAGGTGGCTCTCCCTAAGATAGACAACATGCTGGGTGAACAAATTACAGCGGGGCAATTGACAAACACCGAGAAAGCAATACATGCATATACTAATCATCTTGACTCCTCTGAGACTTGATTGGGCATTACAACATAATACATAGACCACCATCCACTGCATCTATGACTAATAATCCACCTTCAGGTTATCATCCGAACCCCCTCTAGTATTAAGTTGCAAGCAACATTATTGCTTTATGAACTGCGTGTAAAGTAAACAATACGATTGTTCTATGAACAAAGGATTGTTGTTTTCTCCCTAGTAGCAACAACACATCTAGTACCTTAGAGATTTCTGTCACTTCCCTAGATTACCAGAGGCATGAACCCACTATTGAGCATAAATACTAACTCTTGGAGTTGCTAGCATCTACTTGGCCAAGATAGCTACTAACAACGGAAAGCATGCAAGATCTCAAATAACAAAGACATGATAGAATCAATAATCAATCTGAAATAGCATCTCAATATCCATCGGATCCCCGCAAACACAACATGTATGAATTACAATAGATGATCTTGATCATGAACGGAGCTCACAAGATCTAAACATGAAAGCACAAAGGAGGAGAACCAGCCATCTAGCTACTACATGGATCCGTAGTCCAAGGATGAACTACTCACGCATCACACCGGAGGCTTGCATGGTGATGAAGAAGGCCTCCAGGGTGAATTTCCCTCTCCGGCAGGGTGACGGGAAGAGCTTCAGATCCCCCCGATCTAGGGACAGAGATGACGGCGGCTACAGACTCTCTTTCGTGGATTTTTGCTCGGGTACTTAGGGTTTTCATCTCGAGGGCAACTTATAGGCGGTAGGAGAGGCCGAGGGGGTGCTGGGGTCGGCCAGACCACCCCTGGTGCGGGCCAAGCCTGGTCGCGCGGCCAGGTGGTGTGGCCGGCCCCCAGCCCTTCTCCGTCTCGTATTCTAGCACTTGATCCCTTCCGGAAAAATAGGCACTTTGGCTTTTGTCCCGTCCAATTCCGAGAATATTCATTTTCCGACTTTCCTGGAACCAAAACAATAGAAAATAGGCAGATGGCACTGTGGCTCTTGTTAATAGGTTAGTCCAAGAAATCATAATAAAAGTACTCCAAACATGGAACAAAACACAAGAAAGTGGATAAATCCAAGCATGGAACATCAAAATTATAGATACATTTGCAATGTATCAACATCCCCAAGCTTAACTCCTGCTCGTCCTCGAGTAAGTAAGTGATAAAATAAATAATTTTTGAAGTGACATGCACCATCAAATACTTGATCAAAGTATTTGCAAAACATTCAAAGCTGGGATCATAGTACTTCAATCATAACATGAAAGACAAAGTTCTAGCAATAAGCAAAGAAACTATGATGCAACATGAAAAGGCACAAACAAAAGATTCATGAATAACAATGCTTTGCAAGACGTTTGTTTGTTTCTCATAAAGAAAACATAGCACAATAGTATTCAGCTTGTCCCTCAATAGAGTAGCAAATACAAATGCATAGGACACCTTCAAAGTTCATAAGAGTGACTAGATACAATAGTTTAAAACAAGCAATAACAGTTATGCATCAATCAACTAGTCTTGGGACAATGCACATAGAACTAAGAATGGCCACTATGCTCTCAAAGTACGTGCATAAAGATAGAAGGTGGAGACTCAATATAATGGTGGAAGAAAGGCCTTTTGTAAAAAGAAAGTAGGGATTCAAGTCTCATAAAGAGCTTCCAAAAATTATGATACTTATTGCTTTCAGCTCTCATTGCCCCTATCATAAGCATCTTGAAGGTGATTAAAGTTAAAGTGAACAAACTATGGTGTACATGCTTGACGAAGTATAAGTCAGAAACCTCATGTCCCTTGTATACGAGGGCCGATCCTCATGCTACTCAAGTTTAGTCACCGGTAAGTTCTTGTCATCGTAAGTACATGTGTATCATTGAGAACGCCAACGGGGTACCCCTTGCCGATGATACGGAAGAATCCCCATATCAAAATGACAAGGCAAGCAGACAACGAGCATCTCAGCATTCTTCTTATTTACCATGGGAATATGGTGCTTTTTTCTCTCTTTCCTCTTTTCATAGTATCTCTTTTTTCTCTTTCTCTTTTTTTTCTCAATGTAGGACTCTTTTTTTTATAAGGAGAATGCTTCATAGACAGCTCATTATGGTTACACTGCAGGTTTCCACCATGTCAGCATGGATTAGACCAGCGGCCCAGGCGTTTCTCTAACGCATATACATAACTCCATGGACTTACAAGCTCCCCTTTGATTTCACACCGACGACATCCATATACAAAAGAGCATGATATCAACTAGGTACAAGTACCAAGTGCAATGTTGAAAGCGTTCCCCATGAAAGCATGGTTCTGCTAATTCCCGACAAATAAGTGCAAGCATATACAACACAGAAGACACAATGGTTCAAGTTTATTCAGGGAAAGTAAAGTAAAGTGTGCCATCAAGTTCGTGAGAGCTTTAATCACTAGTTTTCTCATAACAAGTGGAAGGTAAACAAAAGCATGAATATACTTGGAATAGCATAAGCTAGTAGGTAGGTATGGTGGACTCTTTGGAATAACATGGTTTAGGGAGTTGGATGCATGAGTGGAACTCATACTTTGTTGTGGAGGCTAGCAAAAGACTGGGAGCGACAAACTAAGAGAGCAATAATGGCCATAATCATGCAGAGCGACAAACATCATTGATCAAAGCATAAAGTGATAATACAAGTTGAAAAATAAAGGATCATAAATGCTATGGTGACTTGTGATAGTCATAACATGGTGTGAGCATGTGCCAAGTCAACCCAAATAAAGCATCAAAGGAGAATACCACTATACTATGCTTTAATATGCTAAAACAACGCATGATTCATCCAAGGCACATTAAGCAATCTCAATTGTTTATAATAAGTCATGCTACAGAAAAGAATACTAAGCATAAAGCCAAAACAACATCAAGCATGGCATGACAAAGCATAGCCACAGTCAAAAAAGAGCTCTTTTTACCACATAAGCATGAGCTTTCCTACTCTTTTCCAAACCAAACCAAACTATTTGCAAACCAAAGTATGAAAGAGGGGATACAACCAATTTATTCAGAAAACTAAGCAAACAAAGAAAATGAAAACCAAAACGAAACGAAAAGAAGACGCTCCAAGAAAAACACAACTATGCATGAAACAATAAAGTGAAGCGTTTGGAAGAAACCTAGAATTTTTATTGATGAAGAAGGGGATGCCTTGGGCATCCCCCCCAAGCTTTGATGCTTGTAATTCTTGGATATTTCTTGGGGTGACACGCGTGGCATCCCCAAGCTTGAGCTTTAGTCGATCCTTCATCTCGTTACTCTCATTCCTTCCATACACCTAAAAAATTTCCTTCATACAAAACTTCACATAATCTTTATTAGCAACATTAGTGCAATTAAGATAAATATGTCTTGAGGTTCAGTTCTAACACCAAATAACTTCCATTAGAACACTAGCTACTGTAGGACTTCCCTCAAAAAGCTCAATTCCCCAAAAGAACTCAAGAAGGAACTAACAAGAAGCAAATGCAGAAAAAATGGCAGAAATCTGTCAAAACAGACCAGCAGGTAAAGACAAAAAATTTCGAAGACCTTCTGTTGCTCAAATAGAAACGTGTTGAACTAACGAAAGTTAGATAACAACCTGGGGCAGAAGCACAAAAACTTACAGCTCAAGCCGACATATAGAGCTCTCTCCGGAATTTTTACGGTGAAGCACATAAATCTGTTTCGGGACAACAACTTTCCCAATCATTACTTCACTCTCATTAGAGGTTATTCTTGGCACAAAAAGCAAATAAAAAGGATAAGGAGAGGTTATTATAGAGGTAATAACTTCCCAGACTCAACTAAAACTCTTGGGTTATCTCCCAACAAGTACTTTTCTTTAACGCCTTTAAGTTAGGCATAAGAAGCAAATAAAGAATCAAGTGTTCTCAAATGAACAAGCATTAAGATCAATACCAGAAATATTTTCAACAAGGCAAGATATATCATCCAAATAAGTTCTAGAGGATCCTCTCTCAATGCTCTTAGGTTCACTTTTCTCATCAAAAGGGTTTGTAGGAACAATCCAATCAAGATTCTTTCAATGGCATCATGTATTGCTACTAGGTTAAAGGGTATTGGTATCTTAGGTTCCTCCCCATTAGGTTCGGTTTTGTTCATCTTTTCTCACGTACCAACAACATCTACACATGAGCCTAGCATATGGAAACGTTCAAAAACTTTTCTAGCTTCCTTGGCAACATCATAGAACTCCTTAAACAAAGTTTCTAGAATAAAATCCCTCTTTTCAGGATCCTCATTTCTTTAAGCTTAGAAACATTACTTGCATTAGGGGTTGAGGTTAACAAACCTAGCTTCTAACATGTGAATTAAAGAAGCTGCAGCAATCTCATAGTTTGGAGCAAGTTCTACAAGGGATCTCTATCCTCAGTATCTTCATGTTTGCTAACATGATTAAAGAATTCTTCAATATTATCTTTCCGAATTATAGAACCACTACCAATTGGAAGGTCTTTTCAGAGTGAACTTGGTGATCAACATGGTGAGCTAAGGAAAAGGTGACAACTAAAGGAGACTTAATTTTTGTGTGTTTTCAAATAAGAAAGCAAAACAAGTAAAACTAATTTTTTGGATTTTTGAAGAACAAAACAAGCAAACAAAGCAAAACAAAAATAACAAAGTAAAGAGATTGGTTATGAGGGACTCCCCTTGTGAAGATATACTTGACTCTCCGACAACGGCGCCAGAAAAACCTTGATGCGCTCGACTTTCGAGGTAGAGCTCGTTGGAACCCCAAGAGGAAGGTACGATGAATACAGCAGCAAGTCTTCCCTCAGTTATGAAACCAAGGTTTAATTGAACCAGTAGGAGCAAGGAAAACACCCAAAGGTGTTACTAGCTGAGCTTTGGCAGGGCGCACTACCGTGCTAGTAGCAACATGGAGACCTACACAACACAACCACAGAACTTTGTCCCCAACTTGTGATGAGGTTGTCAATCTCACCGTGTTTTGCGGAAAACAAAGGATTAACGTATCGAATGGAAAGAAGTAAAAGTTTGCAGAAATTAACACAAAGCAGTAAAAGTTTGTAGATTGTATGTAAAGTAAAAGGACCGGGATCCATAGTTCACTAGAGGTGGCTCTCCTTAAGATAGACAACATGCTGGGTGAACAAATTACAGCGGGGCAATTGACAAACACCGAGAAAGCAATACATGCATATAATAATCATCTTGACTCCTCTGAGACTTGATTGGGCATTACAACATAATACATAGACCGCCATCCAACTGCATCTATGACTAATAATCCAGCTTCAGGTTATCATCCGAACCCCTCCAGTATTAAGTTGCAAGCAACAGATTATTGCTTTACGAACTGTGTGTAAAGTAAACAATACGATTGTTCTATGAACAAAGGATTGTTGTTTTTCCCTCCCTGTAGCAACAACACATCTAGTACCTTAGAGATTTCTGTCACTTCCCCAGATTACCAGAGCATGAACCCACTATCGAGCATAAATACTAACTCTTGGAGTTGCTAGCATCTACTTGGCCAAGATAGCTACTAACAACGGAAAGCATGCAAGATCTCAATAACAAAGATATGATAGAATCAATTATCAATCTGAAATAGCATCTCAATATCCATCGGATCCCCGCAAACACAACATGTATGAATTACAAATAGATGATCTTGATCATGAATGGAGCTCACAAGATCTAAACATGAAAGCACAAAGGAGGAGAAACCAGCCATCTAGCTACTACATGGATCCGTGGTCCAAGGATGAACTACTCACGCATCACATCGGAGGATTGCATGGTGATGAGAGAGGTCCTCCAGGGTGAATTCCCCTCTCCGGCAGGGTGCCGGGAAGAGCTTTAGATCCCCTCGATCTAGGGACAGAGATGACGGGCGGCTACAGACTCTTTCGTGGATTTTTGATCGGGTACTTAGGGTTTTCATCCCGAGGGCAACTTAGGCGGAAGGAGAGGCCCGAGGGGGTGCTGGGTCGGCCAGACCCCCCCTGGCGTGGCCAGGCCTGGCTGCGCGGCCAGGTGGTGTGGCCGGCCCCCAGCCTTCTCCGTCTCGTATTCTGGCACTTGATCCCTTCCGGAAAAATAGGCACTTTGGCTTTTGTCCCATCCAATTCCAAGAATATTCATTTTCTGACTTTCCTGGAACCAAAAACAAGAAAACAGGCAGCTGGCACTGTGGCTCTTGTTAATAGGTTAGTCAAAGAAATCATAATAAAGTACTCCAAAGTTGGAACAAAACACAAGAAAGTGGATAAAACCAAGCATGGAACATCAAAAATTATAGATACATTTGCAATGTATCAATCCCAACAAGATACTTTCGTTAAATTGGGTAACACCATTCTATTCCATGAATATAAGCATAAAGCTTGAACATTATTGAAAATTCACTAACCCTAAACCCATAATCTCTAAACCCTAAACCCTAAACCCTAAAATCATCAACCCCTAAATGACCCTGACCAAGCAGGTATCATGCACTTTTAGATCAAAATTTCAGATATACTTTCATTAAATTGCGATAAACGCCATTATATTCCACAAAGATAACATAAAGCATGAACATTATGAAAATTCCCAAAACCCCCTAAAACATAAACCCTAAACCCTCGACCCCGCAACCCTTACCAAGCCAGTATCATGCACGTATAGATCAAAATTCCAGATACTTTCGTTACATTGCGATAACACCATTCTATTGCACGAATAACAGCATATATATAAAGCTTGAACATTATTATTGAAAATTCCCTAAACCCTAAACCTAAACAACCCTAAACCCTAAAACCCTAAACCCTAAATCCTAAACCTTAAACCTCTAAACCCTAAAATCCTAAATCATAAACCCTAACCCCTAGCCCTCACCCAAAAACTGAACCCTAACCCTAGGCTATATATACTTTGTGTGAAAACTGGGAAATGGGATTTTGTGCCATAATTATTGTACTTTCTTCATGACAAAGCCACTATTGTCACTTGGAAAATAGAACACAACTTCAAATTTGGAAGCTTCCTTTGTAAACAATAACACTAAATCCTAACCTCCTAACACTAGAACCCTAAACCCTCAACCCCTCAACCCTTACCAAGCAAGTATAATGCACTTATAGATCAAATTTGAGATACTTTCATTAATTTGTGATAACGCCATTCCTTTCCATGAATATAAGCATATATATAAAGCTTGAACATTATTATTGAAATTTCCTAAACCTTAACACCTAAACAATCATAAACCCTAAATCTTGAACCCTAAACCCTAAATCATGAACCCTAAACCTCTAAACGTAAATCATAAACCCTAAAATCCTAAACCCTAAACTCTGAACCCGTAAACTCTCAACCCAAATAAACCACGAACCCTAAACCCTAGGCTACTTTCTGTGAAAACTAGGGCAGTTCGATTTGAGCCATATTTTGTAGTTGCTTCATGACAGAAGCCATTATTGTCCCTTAGAAAATTGAAAATAACTTTAAATTTGGAAGCTTCCTTCTAAAAAATATTTTAAATTTCAATATGCACCAATGTACCAAATATGGACAGGTTATTATAAACTATAGCAAAGATGGCCATGACCTTGGCCATTTGGTTTGAAAGCCATGCATATTCATACATGATACTCCATATATTGTGAAACACGTTTTTTTTCAAAAGTTATGAAATTTTAAGATTATATTTTTCCATGGAAACTAGCTAGTGCACATAGCAAGATAGCAAGAGAGAAAAGAATGGTTGTATTTTGTTTTATTTTGCTTCTTTGTATTTTTATAAAAAATGGGCAAATTTTGGTCTCATTACCATTCATATCAAAAAGTTGAATCTTGCAAAACTCTCGGTGGTTCTCCAATATTTGACTACTTAGTACCTTTAAATTATTTAAAAAAAGTCAAGAGCAAGCTATATCACACTTTGTAGTTCAAAAGTAGACATACTTACTTCAGATTATCAAAAAGTCATTTTATTGCATAGATTTAGCTTGGAAATGCATGAAAGTAGGGCACTATCCATCAAATCTGGAATCTTATTTTGAAATGCCAAGATGCACCGATCTACCAAATATGGACACGTTATCATAAACTATAGCAGAGTATGGTCATGACCTTTGTCATCTTGTTTGAAAGCCTTCAAAATATAATGTTTATCAATTTCGGCAAATGTGTCGAAACTCATTTAAATGTTGGTAAGCATATTGTCGCTGGTGTGTGGGTCTAGACGGGGCCAACACGTGAGAGTGGTCATGTCAGAGTACCGTACGTCAGAAGCTTCAACCTCAAAATTTCCACAGAGCGCCGAAACATCCCGTGCATCTATTCAAATATCCCGCCTTGCTTTTTGAAAATGCAAAATTCCTCTTCTATCCCTAGTTTGTAAACAAGGACCAAAGGAGTACTGATATAATAGAGGCGTATAGGTGGTAAATGTGCGTCATCCCTCCTATATCCCCCCATCGCCTCTTCCCCGTCAACCCCCCTCCGACCTTGACCTTCCTCCACCTGCTTCACCCACCAGCCCTCTCTTCCACACCGGCACGCTCTACCGGCAATCTCTATTCCACACAGGGTGAGCTTCTTCGTTGCCCCTGCACTTGGTGGATCCACCTCTCCCCGCCCTCGTTGACTGACTCCCACGTCATCGACA
>CAJUXJ010002306.1:0-24573 GCA_910589775.1 Avena eriantha
CTATGTTGGAGTTGATCCTGTGCTTGCGTCGTTCGGGGATAGAGATCGTCCCGAATTTCGGCTGTGGCTGCGGTGCCTTGGAGCCGGACTTCGGCTTCTGCCACCACCTCCTCCGCCATGTCGTCCTCCTTGACCTCCTTGGGGGCTGTTGTGATAACTGTGTGGTGGAGAGGGTGGTGCAGCTGGATAATTTCCGGCTGATCGCCGGCCTCCGTCCGGAGCATCATTATTCCGGTTCCGGGGAGGTTCTTGACTATGACGAGCCTCCTACCGGCTTGTTCCAGCGTGGTTTCCATCGTTCCTTCGTCTGTCGTTCCCACCATGGTGAGGCTCAGTCGGACGGCTCTCATGTCTAGGAGGTGGCATTCTCTGACGATCCTCCTCCCGACGTTTCTCCTTATCTTCTCCCTTTCGATCGTTGAATTCTCGTCGGGGAGGATTCCTCGGATTCAGTGCAACGATCACGTCTTTCTCGGCTGCTGGAGCGACATTGCTCCAGTTATGTGTAGCTCTGCAATGTTGTCCCAATGATCTGGTTCTTGAATAATTGTCTTCCCTGCGTTCGGGGTGATGGTACTGCGCCCGAACGTAATGGGATCTTACGTCAGCCCATGCCGATCTGTGCGACATTGGTCAGAATCCGAGACTAGTTTTTGACTTCCGGACAGGGCGACCTTCTGCTGCTCCAGTCCCTTGTTGAGTAGCTTGATACCCAAGCGTATCTCCTCTGGCCCTGGATTAGCTGATAGAATTTCATGAGCTGCCATGGTATTTTGCACTGGTGTTGGGTATACCCAATCTCCGTTGCTATCCTTCCGTGGCTTCCCCATCTCATCTCCGAAAAGGACGGCACAGACACGTGGGAATTGGTTGTCATCTATGTGACGCTTCCGTGTCTTCTCATGTAGACGGGACATGTACTCCTTGGTTGACATGCGCTTCTTCCCCACCTCGATGTTTTTGGCTTCAAGGAGTTGTTGACGACGCGCTTCTAGGGCCTGGGCCCTTTCGTCCAGCTCATCTGCAGTAAGTTCTGCAGCTGTAGGGATAGGTGTGGTTAAGGCGGCATCGATGAGTTTACGCGCACCTTCAGTGATCACGTGTCCATCCATCGATGCTTCTTTTTTCGGCTCGTCTGGGATAAGTGCTCCATCCGAGTCTTCCTCGTATTCCTCGGCAATCCACCTCCTCTGTCAGAGAGTCTTTTGTCGGGGTCTTGTGTTCTTGTTCTTCTTCTTTGCCTTCTTGGTAGCGCCGGTAGCAAAGACGGCTTTGGGTCCGTTTCCCGGAGTCAAGCTCTGATTGGTACTTTCGAACATCTGGACCTCGGGATTATCTCCGACGTCCATGTCATCCTGTGCTTTGGGAGAGTGTTCCCCAGATCCTTCATCCATGGCTTCTCCTTCTGCAGCTTTGGAGTTGTACTCCTCTTCATATTCTACGGAGAACTTTCGGAAATCTGCCGATGTCATAGATTCATCCGAGGATGCGGGAACGTCGGTGTTTGTTCCAATTGCCTCTAGCACCGAGTCGGTGTTTTCTCCAACATCGACAGAGCCGGATCTGGATCCAACATATCCGACGAAGTGCGATGCGTGCTTCCTGAGGTACCTGAGGAAAGGCATGTCTGTCCCGGCATCGTCAGAGCCGGAATCAGTGTCGTTGATATGCTCCTCTTGGATTTCGACTTCCACGGGTGGGTCGATTTGGGATCTGGCTTCTCCAGGGAGATCCACTCCAGATTCGACTTGGATCAGTGAGGTCTTCTTCAGGTTCGGATTTCGCCACTATCTCCGCAACTGGTGCGGGCTGGGTGGGATTAGGGTTTTCTGAGATCCGGAACTCTGCCGCCTCCGTGGACAAAGGGGACCCAGAAGATTCTTCTGCCTCTATCATCACCGCTGGGATGGGTTTGGCAGTTTCAGCAAAACCGATGTAAACATCGATCTCGCCAAAAGACATGATTGTATAGGCAGTCACGGCTTCCCTAGCCGGAATCCAAGTCTCGTCGAGAGAGAGAGATGAGAGGTACGTCGCTGGCGTAGAGGATGCGACCGACGACGATGGTCTCGCCGATTCCGATTCTTGTAGATTCCGCTCGGAACGCAGATCCGAAGCTCACTTGCCCCACGGTGGGCGCCAACAGTCGTCGGATTGATGACAAGTACGCCATGAGGGGGTCCTCGAGGCGTGCGGAAGAGAGGGGGGTGAGACGTACGGTATTCCGGGACGATGAGCACACAAGTTTACCCAGGTTCGAATCCGCCGGCTTTGGACGGATCCTACTCCTGCTAGCAATCCAGTAATACGGCAGAGCCGGAATATGGGTTACAATGGTATGGCCTGTGCGAGTTGAGGGTCTAAAGTATTGGGTGTGCCCTAAAGGCTCTCCCTAGGACGGCTTATATAGATATCCGGCCTAGGATTTACAGGAGAGATCAATCCGGCTACGACTAAGAGTTGGTTACAGAGTACATCTTGAACTACAAGTAACATTATGGGCCTAAGTCGGTAAGTCTTCTGGGCCTTCCCGTAGCCGGATTGGACTCCGTCTTCTCTCCCGACTAGGCCGCCCGTGAAGCAAAGCTCTAACCCGAAGTGGGCCACCCCGGTCAGTGAGGAACTGTGAGGATACCCGGGAAGTATATCCCCAACACCCTTGGGCGCCGGCCATGGGGAGGGGCACCCCTCCTCCTATAAAAGGCCCCCCTCACACCCCTTCTTCCTCACACCTCCTCGTGAAGGATCTCTCTCCCCCTTTAGTATTATTCCCCCATGGTCTCGGATTAGCGAGATACATGTTCCCGGTGGCTTTATCTGGAAAAGAGTTGCTGCTTCCGCTGCTTCGCTGGAGCGAGGGACGGAGGTTGTCGGGGTATCGGACGTGTGTGCGATCACGGATGCACCGCTGCTTTGCGGTGCTGGACTTGCTGGAGCTGGATCTGATGGACGTGCTGGAGCCGGACCTGCTGGACTTCATCATCATCTTGAGATCGGCAAGTGTACGACTACATCATCCACGAGTTCCAACTCGTTAACAAAGCTTTGTTGTCTTCGAGGGTAAGTTCTCTATGGATGTATATCCACCTGTTGCTTGTATCTAGTAGATAGATCTTGGCGTATAGTTCCCATCGTAGGAATTTTTTTTGTTTTCTATGCTGCAAACCCAACAGTAGCTGCCGATCGGGCTGCCGCCGCTTCCTTGCGAGCATTGGACCTGGCCATGGTTCATGCGTTTGCCTGCTTGGCGACTATGGCCAGAGCCGTCGCCGGGCAGAGCCGCCGCTGGAGAAGGAGGCGCTATGTGGTGGGCGGTGGGCGGATTGGGGGGCGCTCGAGGGGAGGAGAAGATAGGGTCAACCGCTGGGATCGTTTCTGATTAAAAAAATCGAGTACCACGCCTGAGTTACCGTAACTACCCAAGTTTCTCCAAATGCCTCTTTCCTCATTAATTCACTGCCACATAGACAAATTTTATAACATGGACCCTTAGTTACTAGTGAAGTTACTTGCACTATGAGCAGTCTGATTAACTTGTTTTTAGGGTTATCCTACATTAATCGAACTCTACACACAACATTAAACTTAGTACGGAGTAACAATAGATCTACATTCAAATAGTATTAATTAGATAACACTTTGCTCTCATTTCAAGTTGTTCACTCGGGACAATAGATTGGCAACATGTCAGTCTTGCGACAACGATGGCCATCAAATTCCCATTGGGGGCTGGTTACGGACTGGGATTCATTGACTTGCCCACAACAAGTCACGCTGTACCTAGCCCCTCCCATCTGCCCTCCATTGTCCATCCAACGATCTATGGCTAGCTGACCAAAAACTGAACCGATTAACTTGTTGTTTACACTAATGTAGCTTCGGGCTTGTAGTTTTCACCGTACAACCGTAATCTGCACTAGAATAACTGATGGGAAGCTGAACAAAACAGTGTGGTCTAGAATAACTATTGTTCACTTAGAGTAAAAATAGCTCATCTATGTATTGGACATGTTACTATAAATTATGTAAATTTTGACACTCTGGCTCGAAAATTATGGAAGTTACAATCTTTTTAAGGTTTAATAACTTCAAAAGCATTACAAAATAAATTCTAAAACGTAAATATAAAAAATAAATAATTACATTATTACCGCATGCGAATGTTTTAAACGCTATCACGGTTATAATGGTGCATCCCCATTGTTTAAATGTGTGCATTCTTCAGGTTAGAAAAATACTCCATCCGTCCCAAAATATAAGGCGCCTAAGGATTGGTGGAAAGTCAAATCTTACTAACTTTGACAAATATTTAGGAAAAAATATCTACATCTACAATATTGAATCTACAATATTGAATCTAGAATATTGAGTGAACACATTAAGAGAATATACTTTATGGTGAATATATTGATATTTTTGTGTATAATCTTGGTCAAACTTTAAAAACGTAGACTTTTCACTAATCCTTAGACTAGTCACAATGGGGAGTATCATATAGTAGTATCGTGCATATAATACTAGTATAAGATACCATCTCCATAATGCATAGTATCATGTAGTACTCAATGTAAAAGATACTAATATAAGATACTATCTCCACAATGCATAGGAGTAGTACCATAGTCTTAGTGTATTTATTGTTTTTTAGAATCTTAATGTAAAACAAGATTTATTTGAGATTACATTTCCTAATTTTACGTGCTATGATACCAACATACTCTTTTTCATCATTAATTATAGTGAGACATTAGCATTTTGCATGCATGTAATGCATGATACCACATATGATACTCCCATTGGGCTAGTCTTAGGCGCCTTATTTTTGAGACGGAGGGTACTACTACATAATCATTTCTTTTTCGGGGGAAATACTCCCTCCTTCCTGGTTTAAAGGGTCTATGCATATATCTAGGTCGTTTGTTTGATCAATAAAATATAAATTATTTAATACAAATGTTATACCATTAGAAATTATAACATCTAAATTTTCTAATGATATAACTTTTGTGTTAAATAATTAATTTTTATTGGTCAAATTAACGATCTAGGTATACGCGTAGGCCAAACCGGGACAGAGGGAGGGAATATATGTCTTTAAACAATATTCTCTCAGTCCAAATTAATTGACTCGTCTTTGTCTAGATACATGCATATTTTGACAAAGTCTAGTCACTAGATTTAGGATGGAGGGAATATATGTCTTTAAACAATGGGTTAATCGGATAAACGCCACCAAAATTGTTAGCTATTTGAAAACACCACTATAATTCTCATCTTTTGAAAAACGCCACTGCAATTTTTTATACGTTTCATAAATGCCATTATGCTCACTTAAAAATACATATCACACAATATACAGTTGTATTTCTGCGTACATATGTATACACATACACGGTGGGCCTCATCCTAATCAGGTTTTGGAATACGGCAAAATGCAGCCTGGACCGATCTGGGTAGAGAGCAAAACAGGTAGAGTAAGTATCGAACTCTGACAATAATTAGCATCGCAATTAAGTAGCGCAAGTAGTACCTCTTGTATTTCTTGGTCGAGTCAGTAAGTTAATATCCGATGGAGCCGTGAGATAGTGTCATACCATGGTTGGCTCTTTTATTGCATGTATGTGTACGGCAAAGTGGTTTACATACATACATATTATTATGTGAACAAAACTAGTTGACCTCGGACGTTACATGCATGTACCGAGAAAATACGGGTGTATATTATGTATACATATTCTTTTGCCAGTCGCTCAACCCATGTAACACCGATTCAGGTGGGCCCCACTGTCTATGCATATATATGACGAAAATACAAGTGTATACTGTGAGGTATGTGAATTTAAGGGGGGCATAATGGCATATATGGAAGGTATAAAGAATTATAATGGCATGTTTTAAAAGATGAAAGTTGTAGTGATGTTTCTCAAATAGCCAGAAATTGCAATGGTGTCTATCCAATTAACCCTTAAACAATATATTCATTGAGCATTACATACTCCTACATGATACATCATCACTAGGTGGACATGCGCCCCTTCGCCGCGCCTTCTACATTCTATTTGTCAGAGTGTGGTAGGTGCATTTTATTCACTACTGGTAACACATTTTGTTTTGTTTCTGTTACTATAAATTTAATATATGAGCATATGCGGGATTGGGTGTTTTAATGGGTATGAGTCATTTATGTGTTAGACATGTCTGAAACTGAGAGATCTAATCTTAAACGTAAGAAGCGGACCCTTATTTCATATCAAACTCATAAGCAACATGGGGGTACCAGTGTTTTTTCAAGTAAACAAAAAGGTACATCAAACAAACTTTAAACAAAAATACATTGAGCAATAGACCAAGTTCAGTACCACAAGAAACTGGCATGTTACTTGATCAAGATAAAAAACTAATGATGTCAAAACAAACTAACTTATAATGAACCTTGTTCTACTGCTTCAAAATCGATGTTTGTAACTATTTAGATTGAAGAGCTCCAAGGAAAGGCACAACTTTATATTCAATACTTATAAGTGGCTGGATTAGTAAATGATTAGTTTAGTCAATATAGATAATCATATTACATATATACTAATTCTATGAACGAGTTATACTTGATATATTTCAAATTATTCACCGGTTCAATAAAATTTAAAAGAGAAGGTATAGCTGAAAGTTGCCACGAATCTTTACATAAAAGAAAGATCTAATATGTAATCAAGTTTGATAATTTGTACATCAAAATGAAAAATAGAATTTATGATATTTCTTTTGACCCACATAGTTGATGGAACCCGCTTGTTCATTAATAATAGAGCATGCTCCAAGTCAAGGGCACTGAAATTTTTGTTAACTCGTATAGAAATTGTAGAATAGCGTAGAACATGTATTATTTTACACAAGCGTATTCTCGAGATATGCTAATATGTTGAAAAGAAAATTCAGTTGCAGAGCCTAAGAGGGGTCAAAATCAGCTTGTTCTGCTTTGTTTCGGTAATACATACATGTTAATATTGAAGTGACATGAAACGGGACCATTTCTCTCCTATTAGCACTCCACGCTTTTCGTTCAGCGATTCTTCCGTTCGATTACTGTAGATTCTGGATTCTGGCCAATCGCTCTACGATGCGCCATCACATGCCTCGCAGGCCTTCTCCTTTTCAATTTTTTTTCTGCCATCCATCCCTGATTTTTTCAGTCAAAGCGGTGAGGATGATGCGACATCTTTGCATAGTCCCCATAGGAGCGTCTCGACCCACATCGCCCCCTCTCTCTCACCCTCATCGTCCCACACGTTCACCTCCTCCTTATCTTCTTCACCACCGGCAAAGCGTGGCGGCAAACGGGTGGGCGAGGTTGAGGGCTATGTTGAATTTGGTACTGGACAGCTTCAAGGCGGGAAAGCAGAGGCGGCCGACGCTGGATGCGGGAGCTAGACGAGAGGCAGTGGCCTCGTGAGTGGAGGGGGCGGAGGAGTGGAGGTGAGAGGGATAAGTCGGGAATGGAGGGTATGGCGCAGGTTGCGAGGGGAGACGAATGATGGGTTGCGATGGGCGGGAGCTCGGGTGGAGGGGAATAGGATCGAGATGGGTGGGGGGGAGGGGACGGGAGATACCAGCTCATAAGACTTCGGTCAACACCTAAAATTGCACGGTTGAGATAACTTGGAGTGAAAATCAGACGGCCAAAAACGCGCGCGCGGATAGATGGCCTCAGACGGCTTACTTTTGCTCAGACTTAAGTTATAGTATAATTGGGAATATGGAGCTATGGCCTAAACTCACCATCCTATCCATTTAGTTTTGAGACGCGTCACTTTATACCATTGGCACGACCCTTAGAACCAAGCAACCATCATTTGTATATACCGTTTGAAGCTAGCTACATTCAGTGCAGACGTGACAGCAAATTGATGGGTTTAGTTTTGGTCAACTATCCGTGGACCGTTGGATGGACAGTGGATGGACGATGGTAGGGGGCTAGGTACAAAGTGACTTGTCACTGAATCCCAGTCCGCTGGGGACTCCAACAACCAAGGGAGTTAAGGGTACACATTGCCGAACCGTTTCGTTCTGTAAGAAACAGAGTGATCGCATCTTACCCCAGCAACAACGCCACCGCTGGTCCCTGCCTCCTCCGTCTGCCACTCCGGCGACGGGAGGGGGTGGGGACCCTCGTGCTTCGGCTCCTGTAGTTAGGGTTGGCCTAGTGTTTCCTTTAGGCGTTGTTTTCATGGAGGAGAAGACGCCGCATCGGAATAATTTGCCTCTGCTCTTCCTCCATCTCGACGTCGCTCTAACCGGTGGCGTTGGGGGGAAGGTGGCCCGGTCATCTTGCAGATATTTGGATCTGACGAGATTCATGTCTGGTGGTCGGCGGTTGGCATCCTCGCGGGTGGCAGTCTTGTCGAATGCTCTAGTTGTGTTTGCTGTCTTCCAGTTGGGTGCGCGGATGACAACAGGCAGAGGCGTTCCTCTTCTTCGACTACATCGGATGAAGTTGATGGCGTCGAGATCTGGTGATCACGGGAAAGATCCCCGGCCGACGTGCCACAAAGTCCCGGTCTCGTTGCTTGCAGCAGTCCGATTCATCAGCTCAAAAAGCATCATTATATGCGAAGGTGCTCTCCCAGATCTTGGTATGGTGTCTTTTCACCCCTTTTTCTGGCGGAGGTCGTGGTGGCGGCGGAGGACGACGGTGGACAACATTTCGGCAAGGCACAAGTTTCTCCAAGGGTGGACTTGTAGTTTTACTCCTTGTGGAGTTCTTTATGCAAAGTTGCTTGACACATATTTTTATTTCATATGATGGTCATATGTGTAATCTATGTAAACGTTTTGTTTAAGAGAATATATGATTACTTAAAAAAACCAAGGGAGTTTCATGTTACATTGGTAGTTAGAGCAACTCCAGCAGCAAAAATCATTTGGCTAAGATTATAGAGAAGGTTTGGGTAAGCAAATGCTTGCTCCAACAGTTTACCCATTTTTTAGCTAGGCAAAACCCAACCGGGTCTTCAATAATAAATAAATTACATCAGGGTACATCGTTTTACACTAAGCACCTTGGATAAAAAATAAAAAAGCAATCAGATCCTTTGCAATCTGGTTGCTATGAGGAGGAGGCACCGATGGCCCCCCGACGCGGCGGCCTCCAGTGCGAAGGATAGCCGGTGTGGCTCCACGCGCGCCAGGGAGCACATCCTCCACTTGCAGCCAGGCGGTGTGACCAGACGGCGCGACCAGGAGGTGCCTCCACGCGCTGGGCAAGCTTGCCTCGGTCGTCTGCGAGGTGGATGTGTGGTAGGCGTTCAAGGCGACGCGAGTTGGTATGCGGGAGGGGTCCGAGGCGACACGGCAGCCGGAAGAACGCCGGTGAGCGGCGGCGCGCAGTTGGGCAGCTCCCGCCTCCGTGTTTGCTGACATGGCAGTATATGGTTAGGAGTCACCTCTTACCCAAAATTTGTGTTCATCTACCCATATATGGATAGGAGGGGCTGAAAAATAGGTGATCACCCAAAAAATCGAGAGAGGACCACTTTTATGTAAGCTGTTGGAGCTATGTTTTTGTCCAGCTTACCCAAAAAGCGGTTATTGCCCTTCTTACCCGTATATAGGTAAGCTCTTGGAGATGCTCTTACGGGTTTATCACAGAGAATTATGAGTTGTTGACTTGTTATCCGTTCTCAATCAAAGGATTTTTGATAACCGCATTTGTACTGAAAGTTTTTGTGACGTTTATACTCCCTTCGCTCCATACTCACTCGTTTTTAAAATATAAGATATTTTAGCTTAGTAACTAAAAGTATTCTAGATATATTCTTTTCACAAGAGCTAAATTTTTTAATTATATTTTGAAACGAGGGAGAGTGTCACTAATTTAGTACTTTGTACCATTTGTGTGGATGTCTGTGTTAAAATCAACGGTTACTTTTTTTTTTTTGGCTTTTTAGCGGACTTTTTTTTTGCTTGTTGGGATAGTATTTTATTTTTTGAGAACCGGATCTTCTTCTATCTTGTGGGCATGCTATGTGATGGAACAGAGGCACGCGGCCCAACAATCCGCGTCCATGGTCACGCAGGGCAAACCGAGCGGCCCACTCTATTTTCTTAAAGCCCAGGGGCTAAGACCGATATGCGGCGACATTGGACACCTGGGCCGTTCCGCGCCAACCGACGTCGAACCGGGAGTCAGTGAAGGCTGTTCCCCTTCGTCTCTCTTCTCCCTCTCCGACCTCGCCATGGACAGCGCCGCCCCGAACTCCTCATCCGGCGCCGCCTCCACCGCGGCGGCTGCGGCCGCTTCCGGTAACGGAGTACAAGGGGGCGCAGGAGGGGACCGTCCCGAAGACGCCTCGAAGCAGAACCTGGCGCAGGTCACGGGCTCGATCCAGAAGACCCTGGGGCTCCTCCACCAGCTCAACCTCAACGTCTCCTCCTTCAGCTCGGCCTCGCAGCTGCCCCTCCTCCAGCGCCTGTGAGATCCCTCCCTCGGCACCCTCGTATCCTAGCCCAAACCTCCCCTACGACCCCGCTTTCGTGCCACGGCTTTTCGGCGCGTGCGGATTTCTTAGGGCTTGGTCTTGTCATACGATGCAGGAACGCGCTCGTGGCGGAGCTCGACACGATGCAGAAGCTCGCCGACGGGTGCAACATCCAGGTGCCCATGGAGGTCGTCAAGTGAGGAGCACATCGTGTTCAGTCTCGTCTCTTACTGACCTGCTCATTGCTGTTGTTGACCCTTGCCTAAACCGTGTGCGAACGATTGCTGCTTGTTCTTTTAGTTTGATTGACGACGGGAAGAACCCCGACGAGTTCACCAGGGACGTGCTCAACAGCTGCATCGCCAAGAACCAGATCACCAAGGGCAAAACTGATGCATTCAAGGTATGGATGGCTCAAATTTTAGATGGAATTGTTGACAGAAATGTGATGAAGTGCAGCCATGAACCAAACATGCCCATAGAAATGTTCAAAACCATTCTAGCATTATGGATAAAACTTTGCTGGTGGGTTTTTAGGGGGGGTGGGGGGTGGGGTGGGGGTGGTGAAAACAACCATTAGTACTGCTTTTCGTGTAAAAAAGAATACATGCTTTTGATATGAATGATATTGGTTAAAATTGAAGGCGATACCTTCTTGTAAGCCCCATGAATACAAACCATCATAGAGCTTTCTGTATCGCATTCCTTATCTTCCATATAGTGGCCTCCAAACCACAAATGAAGGAATACCATGTTGTCTTTCATGAGTTTAGCCTTGCTTTATGAGATTTAGTTGCACTGTAGCAGCTTATTCGCAAGAAGAATGAAATCACTCCCTCTCCATCCACTTAAATTTGTGTGGTAAACAGACTACATCCCATCAGTTGTTAATGATACTTTTCATTTTCAAAGCTTTCCTTGTTGTTACTCCCATTGACTGCCAGCCATAAATAAATTTAAGTGAAATGTGGGGCCAGTATTTGTTGTACTCCCCATGCGGAGTCTGTCTATGTACCATCTAGCTGTATAAGAATGGATAGATGGCTATTTTTAATCCAGTATCTGTATAGCATTTACTGACTAGATGTTTGATCCCAAGTTTACCCAACCAAATATTTGGCTAGCCAAAATATGTGCCAAGTTTTTGCTTGCCAATGATTTGGCCAATGTTGGCAAGAAAACGAACTACAGTTTGAAAATTGGCATAGGAATGCTAAATTTTGGCAACCATGCAAACAAGGACCAATATTAGTGCTATGGCATTGTGGCCCTGGTTGTGTCAAGGACCTTGTAAACACTGGATGTTTGTTTGAATGGATGAGCCAAGCTTGATCTAAAAACATATTTTGGTATGGCCAAAAAATTGGCAAGGCCAATTTGGACATGAACCAAACATTAAATGTGGGGCCTGTGTTTGTTGTATTGCCCATGCAGATTCGTGTCTCTGTATAATCTAGCTGTATGCCCTTTTTGTACGCCCCATGAAAAGAAACCACCATAGATCTTTCTTTATCACATTCCTTATCTTCCATATATGACCTCCAAACCACGATTGAAGGAAATACATCTTGTCTTTCATGAGTTTTAGCCTTGCTTTTTGAGATTTAGTTGCACTGTAGCAGCCTATTCTCAAGAAGAATAACTCCCTCTCCATCCACTTAAGTTTATTCTGGTAAACAAACTACATCCCATCCATTGTTAAGGATACTTCTCATTTTCAAACCTGTCCCTGTTGTTACTCCCATTGACTGACAGCACTAGATAAATTTAAGTGAAATGTGGGCCAGTGTTTGTTGTACTGCCCATGCGGATTCTATCTCTGTACCATCTAGCTGTATAAGAATGGATAGATGGCAATTTTGTATCCAGTATCTGTATAGCATTTACTGTATAGATGTTTGAGCCCAAGTTTACCCTAGCAAATATTTTGCTAATCAAAATATGTGCCAAGGTTTTGCTTGCCAATGATTTGGCCAATGTTGGCAAGAAAATAAACTAGAGTTTGCAAATTGGTGTAGAATGCTAAATTTTGGCAACCATGCACACAAGGACCGGTATTGGTGCTATGGCATTGTGCCCCTGGTTGTGTCAAGGACCTTGTAAACGCTAAATGTTTGTTTGAATGGATGAGCCAACCTTGATCTAAAAAAATATTTACGTATGGCTAAAAAATTAGCAAGGCCAATTTGGACATGAACCGAACATTTAATTTGGGTCCTGTGTGTGTTGTACTGCCCATGCAGATTCGTGTCTCTGTATAATGTAGCTGTATAAGAATTGATAGATGACAATTTTGTGTATGTGTATAGTTGTAAGGCCCACCTGTTTTTAGGGTTCACCATGATTTATCAGTGTTCTGTTTCCCAAATATTTCACTTTGTGACAAAAACATCTTGTCCTTTATGAAAATGTAGGAGAGTACTTATTCGACACCTGGTTTCCTCGTGGTTGTGTACTTGTGACTATAATTTGAGCCGTGGCTTTATTTTCCCCTGCCATTTTCCTTGTATGATGTTTTCGTCGCAACTCAAAAGTATTGAGTTTTTATGACTTTTTTCACTGATATTTGTCCTGAACTTCTGACAGAAATTATACATGAGCGTTTTAAACTGTTTCCTCTACTATTCTGATTCTTTTAGTTAGTCTTTTATAAGTACTTGTAGAGGAACTAGCTGTGCAATGACAAAATAATGTTCTGAACATGTTTGTTTCAGAGTCTGAGGAAGCATCTTCTTGAGGAGCTTGAAGAAGCTTTTCCTGAAGACGTTGAAGCATACAGGCAGATACGTGCTACTTCTGCTGCTGTAAGTAGAAATATGCCTGTATTTTTAAGATATATGTTTATTTGTTTAGAATGTCGCTCAATACAAATAGGCCAATGAGACAAAAACAATGTGATCACTAACTACAGTATAGTAATCATATGTGGTTTTATGTTCCAGTTATCACAATTCTCAGTGCATCTTTCATCCTTGTGCAAGTGTTAGCTTAAGTTGGTCTGACTATATATGTGTTCGATTAGAACCTGCCACTTAAACGTTGATCTTGGTATTAAAAGACATAATTTAGCTGAGGACATAATTTTTTCGTTGGTAAGGCATATTCTTTGTAAGTCTACACCAGCCATTGCTTTGTCCTAGCTAGTTTTTACCTTCAAGATTTTACTGTCCACTGAAAGTAAATGTTTTTTGACAGTTCATTTGTACTTTACTGCATTAGTTTCTTAACAACTCGTTTTTGTCCAGGAATCAAAGCGGTTGGCTCAGTCCCAAAGTGCTTTGCCTAATGGAGATTCCAAAGTGAAAGCTGAACACTGACAAAAGGACCCGACTGCGAAGAGCAAGCCCTGTATCTCTCCTATACTAGTTTGAGAAGGCTTTGTGAACAAACAGCTGATGTATCCTTGCATGCACTGGCCCCTGCATACAAGTGATCAATACATCTGTATATTATCTCATATCAAATCTTCAACTTATCTATCTGTGGAAGTGAATTACCCCAGGATAAAATAGTTGGCACTCTGCTAGTTGGTGGTTGATTTCCATTTAGAACTAATATAGGTGGACTGACTAGTGAGGAAAATTTCATGCGCGCGTGCGCTGAATAATGTGTATTCATTTGGTATTTATGTTTTTTCCATTGAAAACAATTCGCCACTTACCATTTATGTTGCTGCTCTTCTAGGTATCTTTAGTTAAACTTTCAAGGAATTGAAAGTAAAGCTTTGGCGCGTAGTACTATGGGCCCTAATATGTGGTCTGTGCTGTGATGTTTGTTACAAACGTTTTCATTTCAGTACATGTATACCCCTGATATGTGGTCTGTGCTGTGATGTTTGTTACAAACGGTTTAATTTCTTTTCTTTACAATCAATACCACATTATATTCAAAGTAGCAAATAGTAGTAAGCTGGCTCTATCGATTACGAAATAAAGTCTAAAAGAAACTAGCAAATCTTTGAGGTCTTCAATCTCTTTCTTCTTCCAAGACATAATCTTACACTTTTCTGAAAGCAGCTGAACACTGGCAAATATCAAACCATAACCTGTAAATACCAACGAAGGTTCTCCTATAATTTTTTGAGCCGCAGTGCCAAGGCTATGTGCATGCGTGCAACCATTAGGGTAATCAATCAACATCGGCAAGAGATCCAATACAAGTATTCCAGGGAAAATTAACCGAACAGCTCGATCGGCGTCGCTGGCGAACCGAGAGTACGAATCATCATTGTCGAGGACGTAGCAGCCGGGACAAATATTGCGAGGATAATCCTCCTCGCGACAACCGTGAGAAAAAAATCCAAAATCGATCTGGTGAAGAAAGATCTGAAAGACTGTACCTATAGAAACTTAATCTTTCAACACAACCATTGACGCTCGTCGTTGAACGATAGGTCGAAGATCACTTATTGTAGACGATGACATCTCCATTAACATAGTGGTAAAAAAGATGACAACCAAAACACTAATCTACTCTTTTAAAAACACTACTTTTACTGAAAACTCCACCCATAGATCGGGTTCCCCACTGTAACATCCCAAAATCTTTAATGAAGGTTATCAAAATTCAAATCATCCAATTTAGGGTTAACAAAAAACTTTTTATTATTAAAATAATTATGGATGCATGTGTTGATGCATTAGTATAGCTTTGTGTGTAAATGCCATGATTGATTGTTCTAAATGATATGAAATGGTTTAAAGGTGAATGCCACATCATCTAGACCATCTACAAACAAAATCCAAAAAAAAAGTCAAATAAGAATAAAAAGACCAAATGGTCATTTTGACCATTTTAATCTACTAGGCCACTTTAGGTATTCCTAAAAGTCTTTTCTCAACAGAAACAATTCTAGATCTTTGCACCCCTTGCTAGTACAAGCAAAGATCTACCAAGGCCCACTTTAAAATCTTACAAAAACACTTAGCCACTAATTTTAAATGACATTTGAAAATTGAATCCATTACATATGCATAGATCCCACTTTTTCAAAAACCACTCAAATGAACTCCTATTACCAAACCCAAGCAACCACAGATGGTCAAGCTTATGAACAACACACCCACCAAACATCTTTCCAAAATTCATATTTACATTTCTTGCGGCCATTGTGTTGAACACCTGGTGATCACAAATTAATCTGTCTAACTATTACTGTTGTTGATCAATGTATTGTCCCCCAATTGACCCCCTCATCTCTCCTCTGTCTCCCTAGCACCTAACCCAGCCCCAGAAAACACCCCCTTCACCGCTAGCAGCAGTGTCGAGCCACCCCGAGGCCATGCCCGCCGGTCAAGCATGGACAGCTCGCAGCAGGCCACCCCGCTCTCTTCCACCGTGCCTAGGAGGTAGGCGAGATCACATGGCCGCCCCTGTCCCTTCCCCGAGCCCTGCCAAGCACTAGACCACCTCAGAAACCACCGCGCCCACCGTGTCTGCGCCATGCCGAGCACGTGCCAGAGCGCCGCGCCTGACAAGCGTGCACACGCCACGCCTCGACCGCAGCCCCCGAGCACCGCTTCGCCACGACCCCAGCAGCCTCCCGGACATGCCCGTTTGCCGCCGCTTGATGATGGGTTCGTAGCATGGAAAACAAAAAAATTCTACCGCAAGAACGAACAAAACCCAGATCTAATCTAGATAAAAGCCAAGATCTAATCTATTAGACATGTGCAACGAGATAGATCTGTACTAACCCTTGTAGATCCGAAAGCATTACGAGATTGGATCTCGTGGTTGATGTAGTCGATCACTTACCGATCTCAAGATCGAGTGGACGATCCTTCCGGCGCCATGTTCCGGCAGCGCTTCCGCAGTCGGTCACACGTGTGGAGTCGAAGCAGACCTTCCTCTCCTCGTTCCAGCGAGCAGCGGAGGTAGTAGATCTTCTCCACGGAATCCCAGCAGCACGACGGCGTGGTGGTGGTGGTGGAGTAGAGAATTCTGCAGGTCTTCGCCTAAGCCTGAGCAGAAGAAAGGAGGAGGAGAGAGGCGGCTAGGGCTTGGAGTGGAGGGGGCCAGGGGGTGGCGCCTCCACCCCTCTATTTAAAGGAGGGAGGCGCCATGGGAGGGGGAGTCCTAGTAGGACTCCCCTCCTTCCTTGGCCGGCGGATTGGGAGGGGGGAGGAGTCCTCCTCCCCCACGACTCCTTGTCTTGCCCCACAAGGATTCCTTGATCCTTTCTTGGTTTTCAAGCAAACTCCAAGAAATCCTCTAGAACCTTTCGGAACATTCCGAAACCTTCTAGAATCCTCATACAAATACTCCGGAACATTTCCTAACTTAGAAAATGATCCCCAATATATGAATCTTATTCTCCGGACAATTTCGGATCTCCTCGTGACGTCCCGAATCCAATCCGAGACTCCGAACAACATTCGGTCTCCAACGCACATTCCATATCTACTTAAAACAACTTCAAACCTTAAGTGTGTCACCCTACGGTTCGTGAATATGCAGACATGATGGAGACACCTCTCCGATCAATAACCATCAGCGGGATCTGGAGATCCATAACGGCTCCCACATACTCAACGATGACTTCGTGATCGATAGAACCATTAACATACGAAACCAATTCCCTTTGTCACGCGATACTCTACTTATCCGAGGTTTGATCGTCGGTATCTCCATACCTAGTTCTACCTCGTTACTGATAAGTACTCTTTACTCATTCCATGTTATGTCATCCCTTGTGACCCAGTCACATGCTTGCAAGCTAATTAGATGACATTCCACCGAGAGGGCCTAGAGCATATCTATCCGTCATATGGATGGACAAATCCCAATCTTGGTCCATGCGCTTCAACACATACTTTCAGAATACCCAATGACACCTTTATGACCACCCAGTTACGAAGCGGCGTTTGATGTCATCAAAGTACCCATCCGGTGATGGTGATTAACATAACCTCATGGTTGAAGGATTAGGTTACTATGCATTTGAAAAGCTTGTAGCAAAACGAACTTAATGACTTGATCTTATGCTATGCTTACTACGGGTGTGTGTCCATCACATCATTCTCCTAATGATATGATCTTGTTATTAACGACATCCAATGTCCATGATCAGTGAACCATGATCATCCAGATTAATCAACAAGCTAGTTTAACAAGAGGCTTACTCGGGACTCTTTTATGTTTACAAAACACACAAGTATTAATGTTTCCGGTTAATACAATTATAGCATGGATGTAAACATTTATCATAAACATAAAGTATAATAATAACCACTTTATTATTGCTCTTGGGCATATCTCCAACAGTCTCCCACTTGCACTAGAGTCAATATCTAGTTAAAAACTTGTGCATTCAACACTATGGCTTTCTGGTGTTGTATAGACACTATTGCTAGTGGTAACATAATCTTCGGATCTGACACTTCACAGGTCCGTGTGTATTTGCATGTCCTTGCGTCTCTACGCATTACTCATCTCCAATGAGATGGGCATTGTATAAATTTGGTCCTTTGGTGAGACCTTTAGTTTCCTTGGGATTAAATCATGTTGATACAATGTCATACAATGTATCTTCATAGTATTATCCCGCTATGAACCACACCTAGTTTGATAACAAACTACTTAACACAAATGCCCTCCTTTGCCTGCTACTATAGTAGTTATATACTTAGCCTTTTGTTTGTAGTATCCGTCACAATATCTCAACTTTGGAAACTCATCCAAATCATCATGGAACATCCTTTCCATTATATTGTGCCACCCATAGTCTAAATTGAGATAAATTTAATTTGTATCTTGTGACAAAACTAGTATCAATGTAACACTTTACAATGAACTACTTTTAACTATTTGTCACTATACATGATATATTCTTAGTTCTTCCAAAAGCTCATAAGAATATCTTACTATTGTCCAATGTATCATCTTATGAATCATTCTGGTATATGCTCACAACATTAGAGCATAGGAATATCTGGATGTGTTACATCTTAAAGAATGATTGATCAAATATTCTTGTGATTTCACCAAGTGTCAAAACACTTGAATCTCGTGTCAACACACTTGAATCTTGATTTAGTCCTTTCCGTGCGTCAAGAACGTTTCTTATTGTTTCCATATTGAACTCATTCAACATCTTATCTATGTACATTTGGAAAAACCATATTAGCGCCTCAATCTATCCATATAGACATTGATGCCTAATTCTTGAGTTATGCCTAAGTCTTTCATCGAATGAAATTCTAAACCTGTGTCAATAAAAGATACATTATTTCTAATCAACAATATGTCTTTCACATAATGTATTAGAAATATGTCTTAGCGCTCCCACTTAACTTTCTTGCAAAATGCAAACAATCTTCATCGTCTCTGAAGATTCCAACTCCGCGATGCTCACTCAACCATTGAAGTTTTGCATACTCTTTTAGCATCCTTTGAATTAACAAAACCCTTTGGATCGTGTCATGTACACGTCCTAGGTAACCATTCTATTAGAAGAACTTGTTTTGTTTGTTCAACTACCATATACCAAAATATATGTAGTGGTTTGCTACATTAATCCGTCCAGACTAAATATCGCTATGAAAGATCAAATCTTATCATAGTCAATTCCTTGAACATTGTCGTAAACTCTTTCCGACATGTCGACTATTTCATAGATTTGAAACATCCATGTCTATTTCTTTATAGATCCAAACACGACCGATAGGCTTCACGCCCTTTCCGGAGGGTCTTCTAAGTTCAGAAACTTGATTTCTCGTGTATGGATACTATCACCGGATCCATGACTTCTAGTCATTTTATGGAGTCAGGGCCCATCATCGCTTCTTGCATGTAGTCGGTTCATCATTGTCAAAACAATAACGACTTGCTTATCAAATCTTACTATTTGATTTCTTACCGACCCACACGGTTCTATAGGAACTCTAATCTCCGAGATCACACCTTTTGTAATCACGAGAAGCCATGAGCATTGTGGCCGCCACTGGGACACTTTCCGGCGCTACGCTACTTAGCACATATAGCTAAGGTTCACACAACCTATCAAAGTTCTATTGTCCTCCCACTTAACTTTTCACGAAAAATTCCTTCTCAAGAAACTTGACGTTCCAAGCGACAAACTCTTTTGTTCTCGGTGTATATGGAGAAATTCCCAACAAATTCTTTGGAATAACCTACAAGACGTGTTTATCCAGACTTTGTTGTAAACATTTTACTTATGCATAGAATACCAAAATTTAAGAAAAGACAATTCGGGTTTTATCTCAAACCATAACTCATATGGTGTCCATTTCAACGGATCACGATGGAGCTCTTTTAAGTGTAAAAGCGGTAGTCGACTAAAGCTTTAATCTTTAAAATTATAAGGGCAGTTTTATAAATGACACCTTTGATCTTACCATGTAAAACAAGGTTTCATTACATATCTCGAACACTCCATACTCCTATCTGTTTGGAAATGCAAATCCATGGAACCGATTCCTCAAATCTTAGGTGTTTTGCTAAACTTGTAACTCAAACATTTTCTTTATGATCCAATCATAAACTCTTTTATTTTCTTGTTACAATGATTTTCCACTTCATCTTGAAAGTCTTTTGAACATTTCAAATGTTTCATACTTCTTCCTTATTGAGTAAGTATATACATATACTCACTCAAATCTCCGGAGAAAGCATATGAAGTTGAAATCCATCGCCCACGACTACACATAATGGACTATATACATCAATATGTACAAATTCCAATCAGTTAGTCGTCCGTTCCTCTTTTGGCCTACGAACGGAGGTTTTAATTATCTCCGGAAAGTATCACAAGCGTCATTTGATCCAAATCAAAGACTCCAAAAATCCATCAACATGGAGTTCCTTCATATATCCTTTCAATATAATTTAAACGGCGATGTCACTTCGCAAGTGATCTTTCAATCATTTGTCTTGCGACATTTTAGCATTAGTTTTATGGTCGTTTATTTCTCCTACCAGACTTGTATATTATCCATCTATTATGGAATACGGTAATTATTTGAACAACCTTTTGTCGTCATAATACCTGATCAAAATAACAATTATTGAAACAAATCTTGAAGGCAAGCTTTGATGTTAACGAGCAACACAACAACCCTTTGTTTGTTTTCGATGAACATCATCACATTTTTCTCTTGCTAGTTACTTAGGCCATTGCAGTTCATGAATTGTGTTGTCCTGTATGACACTTCATACCAACCAATTCGGTATCCAATACCGGTATCCAATACCTAAGAACCACATTGTTTAACAAGCAAGGAATACAACCATAACATGTATATCTTCTATATGCCTAAGTTGGACATCTCCAACCTTTTATTTTCTGCCAAATATTTTATAGATTCTCTTTCAGCAATTCCTTTTTTTAAAAGAATCTATCAACATCAATAGTGGTGTCATCATCATGACACATGGTACAAAGCGTATATAGTCAACTACTAATACCTTTGGACTTTGCACTTTGAGGTGGATCACCATCATCAAATGTTTGGTGTTCTTTCAAAAATTCCATTCTTTAGTAATCTTTTAGTGTAGTAAATATTTTACTTACATCTTCTATTCATCCTTATCATGACAACTTTCATGATCAAGCTGCTATAGCTTATAAAGGTGAATTGCGAGTATAATGTTTTCTTTTTCAAAACCTTTTGGAGGATTAGGACGACTAGCGTCTCCAACCTTCACAAATTCTCATCAAATATGAGGACGTATACTCTATCATGTTGTAACCAACACATTGTTTTAGATATCGCAATACCTTTCACATATGATGGTTTCTGAAACATTGCTTTCAGCTCTTAGATAAACTGATATTAAAAACAATCTTTTGAGTATCAAGAATCATGGAGGCAAACATGATACATTAGATACTACACTGGAATTGTTACTCTTGATTAATACTATTTATTAAACTTCATGGAGTAAATAGAGTTTGCTGAAAGTTGCAATAGGACTTATAAACTTTAAATTGACATTCAAAACAATACGATACCAGTTCGTAAAGTAAATATCCAGAATTTCTATAGTTCCACTATCTCAACTATAACTAAGCGTAAGGTGGTGAACGGATGCCAATGACTACAACAAACTATTCAAATTCACTTGATTGTGTTTATGATAAATTGAGTTCGACTAATCCAAATTACAAATGAACTCCCACTCAAAACAACATCCCTCGAGTTGTTTTAGTGATTACACGAACCAAATCCACTACACCAAGTCTGATCATCACTTGAGATGATGTAGCTTTAAAGGCGAACAATCAACATATTCATCATATCATCCATGACTCATGCTTTACCTTTCGGTATTCCGTGTTCCGAGACCATGTCTGTACATGCTAGGCTCGTCAAGGTTTAACCTTAGTATCTGCATGTGCAAATCTGGCTTGCACCCGTTGTATGCACACATAGAGTCTATTCCACACACCGATCATCACGAGATGCTTCGAAAACGACGAGTCTTAGCAACGGTGCCAACTAAGGATGAACACTTTATTACTTGATTTTTAGTGAGAGGGATCATCTTATAATGCTACCGTCGCGATCTAAGCAATACAAGATGCATAAAGGATTAACATCACAGGCAATTCCATAATATGTGATATGATATGGCCTTTCTTCCTTGTGCCTTTGATCTCCATCTCCAAAGCATGGACATGATCTCCATCATCACCAGCGTGGCGTCAAGGTCCATGGCGCCACTTCATGGTTGTCCATCATCACTAGCAACTATTACAACTACTTGTAACAAAGCTATTACAAGATGAATAGACACGCATGTCTTAACAGAATTGAAGACAACCATTAGGCTCCTGCCGGTTGCCATATTACAACAAGGATCATTGCATACATCAAATATAATCACAATCACATGATGGCCATATCACATCACAAAACCCCTGCAAAAATAAGTTAGACGCCTCTAATTTTCTTGCATGTTTTACGTGGCTTGAGGCTTTCGAATAAGAACGGATCTTACCTACGAAACTAAACCACAACGTTGATACAAGTGCTATCAAGTTGCAAAGTGTAAATTGGATCTATACTATGGTGAGAGAGACAGACACCCGCAAAGCCACTTGTGCAAAGCAAGTTACACGTCAAGCGTGGAGCAAGTCTCATGTGCGATGACATGTAAGGTTAGCCCGAGCCGCTTCATCCCACCATACCGCAAGATGCCAAAGTACACAAAGCAAAAGACGGCATGAGCACCAACGCCCACAAAACCATTGTGTTCTACTCGTGCAACAGATCTACGCATAGACACGGCTCTGATACCACTGATGGGTTCGTAGCATGGAAAACAAAAAATTTCTACCGCAAGAACGAACAAAACCCAGATCTAATCTAGATAAAAGCCAAGATCTAATCTATTAGACATGTGCAACGAGATAGATCTGTACTAACCCTTGTAGATCCGAAAGCGTTACGAGATTGGATCTCGTGGTTGATATAGTCGATCACTTGCCGATCTCAAGATCGAGTGGACGATCCTTCCGGCGCCACGTTCCGGCAGCGCTTCCGTAGTCGGGCACACGTGCGGAGTTGAAGCAGACCTTCCTCTCCTCGTTCCCAGCGAGCAGCGGAGATAGTAGATCTTCTCCACGGAATCCCAGCAGCACGACGGCGTTGGTGGTGGTGGTGGAGTAGAGGAATTATGCAGGGCTTCGCCTAAGCCTGTGCCATAAGAAAGGAGGAGGAGAGAGGCGGCTAGGGCTTGGAGTGGAGGGGGCCAGGGGGTGGCGCCTCCACCCCTCTATTTAAAGGAGGGAGGCGCCCATGGGAGGGGGAGTCCTAGTAGGACTCCCCTCCTTCCTTGTCCGACGGATTGGGAGGGGGGAGGAGTCCTCCTCCCCCACGACTCTTTGTCTTGCCCCACAAGGATTCCTTGATCCTTTCTTGTTTTCAAGCAAACTCCAAGAAATCCTCTAGAACCTTTCGGAACATTCCGAAACCTTCTAGAATCCCCATACAAATACTCCGGAACATTTCCTAAATTAGAAAATGATCCCCAATATATGAATCTTATTCTATGGACAATTTCGGATCTCCTCGTGACGTCCCGAATCCAATCCGAGACTCCGAACAACATTCAATCTCTAACGCACATTCCATATCTACTTAAAACAACTTCAAACCTAAGTGTGTCACCCTACGATTCGTGAATATGCAGACATGATGGAGACACCTCTCTGATCAATAACCATCAGCGGGGTCTGGAGATCCATAACGGCTCCCACATACTCAACGATGACTTCGTGATCGATAGAACCATTAACATACGAAACCAATTCCCTTTGTCACGCGATACTCTACTTATCTGAGGTTTGATCGTCGGTATCTCCATACCTAGTTCTACCTCGTTACTGATAAGTACTCTTTACTCGTTCCATGTTATGTCATCCCTTGTGACCCAGTCACATGCTTGCAAGCTAATTAGATGACATTCCACCGAGAGGGCCTAGAGCATATCTATCCGTCATATGGATGGACAAATCCCAAGCTTGGTCCATGCGCTTCAACACATACTTTCAGAATACCCAATGACACCTTATGACCACCCAGTTACGAAGCGGCGTTTGATGTCATCAAAGTGCCCATCCGGTGATGGTGATTAACATAACCTCATGGTTGAAGGATTAGGTTACTATGCATTTGAAAAGCTTGTAGCAAAACGAACTTAATGACTTGATCTTATGCTATGCTTACTACGGGTGTGTGTCCATCACATCATTCTCCTAATGATATGATCTTGTTATTAACGACATCCAATGTCCATGATCAGGAAACCATGATCATCCATTAATCAACAAGCTAGTTTAACAAGAGGCTTACTAGGGACTCTTTTATGTTTACAAAAACACACAAGTATTAATGTTTCCGGTTAATACAATTATAGCATGGGATGTAAACATTTATCATAAACATAAAGATATAATAATAACCACTTTATTATTGCCTCTTGGGCATATCTCCAACCTTGACCCACAGCCACCGCGCGCCGCGTCGAACGCCGCTTCTGCCCGCAGAGCATCGACAGTTTTCGACCAAACACGACTGCCCCTAGCCGCGCCTTTACGCCTTAGAGGACCGCCAGGAGACCGCGCACTGTCCCC
>CAJUXJ010002307.1:0-16941 GCA_910589775.1 Avena eriantha
TTTTTGGTTAAAATTGTCAAACATGTATCGGGTCTAATGGTCGTTGTAATTCGCCCGGAAACCCTAGAACTGTGGAATAGCTCATGAAAACGGTCATAAAACACAAGAACGACGAATTGTTGGTCATCCCCTTAAACATGCATCGGGTTTAATGGTCCATGCAAATCCACGTGGAGCACCAAACAGTGTGGAATAACTCATGAAATGACCCTAAAACGCGAAAACGATGAGTTTTTGGTCATAACTCTCAAACATGTATCGGGTCTTTAGGGTCGTTGTAAATCACCTGGAACCCCAAACTGTGGGCAATAATCATGAAAACGGCCATAATATGCAAATCGACAATTTTTTGTTAAAATTGTCAAAGATGTATCGGGTCTAATGGTCGTTGTAATTCGCCCTGAAACCCTAGAACTGTGGAAGCTCATGAAAACGGTCATAAAACACAAGAACGACGAATTGTTGGTCATCCCCTTAAACATGCATCTGGGGTCAATGGTCCATGCAAATCCACGTGGAGCACCAAACAGTGTGGAATAACTCATGAAAATGACCCTAAAACGCGAAAACGATGAGTTTTTGGTCATAACTCTCAAACATGTATCGGTCTTAGGGTCGTTGTAAATCACCCTGGAACCCCAAAACTGTGGGCAATAAATCATGAATACGCCATAATATGCGAAATCGACAATTTTTTGGTTCAAATTGTCAAACATGTATCGGGTCTAATGGTCGTTGTATTTCGCCCTGAAACCCTAGAACTGTGGAATAGCTCATGAAAACGGTCATAAAACACAAGAACGACGAATTGTTGGTCATCCCCTTAAACATGCATCGGGTTAATGGTCCATGCAATCCACGTGGAGCACCAAAACAGTGTGGAATAACTCATGAAAATGACCCTAAAACGCGAAAACGATGAGTTTTTCGGTCATAACTCTCAAACATGTATCGAGTCTTAGGGTCGTTGTAACTCACCCTTGAACCCCAAACTGTGGGCAATAACTCATGAAAATGGCCATAATATGCGAAATCGACAATTTTTTGGTTAAAAATTGTCAAAGCATGTATCGGGTCTAATGGTCCGTTGTAATTCGTCCCTGAAACCCTAGAACTGTGGAATAGCTCATGAAAACGGTCATAAAACACAAGAACGACGAATTGTTGGTCATCCCCTTAAACATGCATCGGGTCTAATGGTCCATGCAAATACCACGTGGAGCACCAAAAGCAGTGTGAATAACTCATGAAAATGACCCTAAAAACATCGAAAAACGATGAGTTTTGGTCATAACTCTCAAACATGTATCGGGTCTTAGGGTCGTTGTAAATCACCCTGGAACCCCAAAACTGTGGGCAATAACTCATCGAAAACAGGCCATAATATGCGAAATCGACAATTTTTTGGTTAAAAATGTCAAACATGTATCGGGTCTAATGGTCGTTGTATTCGCCCTGAAACCCTAGAACTGTGGAATAGCTCATGAAAACGGTCATAAAACACAAGAACGACGAATTGTTGGTCATCCCCTTAAACATGCATCGGGTCTAATGGTCCATGGCAAATCACGTGGAGCATCACCAAACAGGTGGAAATAACTCATGAAAAATGACCCTAAAAACGGAAAACGATGAGTTTTTGGTCATAACTCTCAAACATGTATCGGGTCTTAGGGTCGTTGTAAATCACCCTGGAAACCCCAAACCTGTGGGCAATAACTCATGAATACGACCATAATATACGAAATCGACAATTTTTTGGTTCAAATTGTCAAACATGTATCGGGTCTAATGGTCGTTGTATTCCCCTGAAACCCTAGAACTGTGGAATAGCTCATGAAACGGTCATAAAACACAAGAACGACGAATTGTTGGTCATCCCTTAAACATGCATCGGGTTTAATGGTCCATGCAAATCCACGTGGAGCACCAAAACCAGTGTGGAATAACTCATGAAAATGACCCTAAAACAGCGAAAACGATGAGTTTTCGGTCATAACTCTCAAACATGTATCGAGTCTTAGGGTCGTTGTAAATCACCTTGGAACCCCAAAACTGTGGGCAATAACTCATGAAATACGGCCATAATATGCGAAATCGACAATTTTTTGGTTAAAATTGTCAAACATGTATCGGGTCTAATGGTCGTTGTAATTCGCCCTGAAACCCTAGAACTGTGGAATAGCTCATGAAAACGGTCATAAAACACAAGAACGACGAATTGTTGGTCATCCCCTTAAACATGCATCGGGTCTAATGGTCCATGCAAATCCACGTGGAGCACCAAAACAGTGTGGAATAACTCATGAAAATGACCCTAAAACGCGAAAACGATGAGTTTTCGGTCATAACTCTCAAACATGTATCGGTCTTAGGGTCGTTGTAAATCACCTGGAACCCCAAAACTGTGGGCAATAACTCATGAAAACGCCATAATATGCGAAATCGACAATTTTTTGGTTAAAATTGTCAAACATGTATCGGGTCTAATGGTCGTTGTAATTCGCCCTGAAACCCTAGAACTGTGGAATAGCTCATGAAAACGGTCATAAAACACAAGAACGACGAATTGTTGGTCATCCCTTAAACATGCATCGGGTTAATGGTCCATGCAAATCCACGTGGAGCACCAAAACAGTGTGGAATAACTCATGAAAATGACCCTAAAACACGAAAACGATGAGTTTTCGGTCATAACTCTCAAACATGTATCGGGTCTTAGGGTCGTTGTAAATCACCCTGGAACCCCAAAACTGTGGGCAATAACTCATGAAAATGGCCATAATATGCGAAATCGACAATTTTTTGGTTAAAATTGTCAAACATGTATCGGGTCTAATGGTCGTTGTAATTTCGCCCTGAAACCCTAGAACTGTGGAATAGCTCATGAAAACGGTCATAAAACACAAGAACGACGAATTGTTGGTCATCCCCTTAAACATGCATCGGGTTTAATGGTCCATGCAAATCCACGTGGAGCACCAAAACAGTGTGGAATAACTCATGAAAATGACCCTAAAACGCGAAAACGATGAGTTTTTGGTCATAACTCTCAAACATGTATCGGGTCTTAGGGTCGTTGTAAATCACCCTGGAACCCCCCAAAACTGTGGGAAATAACTCATGAAAACGGCCATAATATGCGAAATCGACAATTTTTTGGTTAAAAATGTCAAAGATGTATCGGGTCTAATGGTCGTTGTAATTCGCCCTGAAACCCTAGAACTGTGGAATAGCTCATGAAAACGGTCATAAAACACAAGAACGACGAATTGTTTGGTCATCCCTTAAACATGCATCGGGTCTAATGGTCCATGCAAATCCACAGTGGAGCACCAAAACAGTGTGGAATAACTCATGAAAATGACCATAAAACGCGAAAAACGATGAGTTTTTGGTCATAACTCTCAAACATGTATCGGGTCTTAGGGTCGTTGTAAATCACCCTTGGAACCCCAAAACTGTGGGCAATAACTCATGAAATACGGCCATAATATGCGAAATCGACAATTTTTTGGTTCAAATTGTCAAACCATGTATCGGGTCTAATGGTCGTTGTAATTCGCCCTGAAACCCTAGAACTGTGGAATAGCTCATGAAAACGGTCATAAAACACAAGAACGACGAATTGTTGGTCATCCCCTTAAACATGCATCGGGTTTAATGGTCCATGCAAATCCACGTGGAGCACCAAAACAGTGTGGAATAACTCATGAAAATGACCCTAAAAACGCGAAAACGATGAGTTTTTGGTCATAACTCTCAAACATGTATCGGGTCTTAGGGTCGTTGTAAATCACCTGGAACCCCAAAACTGTGGGCAATAACTCATGAAAACGGCCATAATATGCGAAAATCGACAATTTTTTGGTTAAAATTGTCAAACATGTATCGGGTCTAATGGTCGTTGTAATTCGCCCTGAAACCCTAGAACTGTGGAATAGCTCATGAAAACGGTCATAAAACACAAGAACGACGAATTGTTGGTCATCCCCTTAAACATGCATCGGGTCTAATGGTCCATGCAAATCCACGTGGAGCACCAAAACAGTGTGGAATAACTCATGAAAATGACCCTAAAACGCGAAAACGATGAGTTTTTGGTCATAACTCTCAAACATGTATCGGGTCTTAGGGTCGTTGTAAATCACCCTGGAACCCCAAAACTGTGGGCAATAAATCATGAATACGGCCATAATATGCGAAATCGACAATTTTTTGGTTCAAATTGTCAAACATGTATCGGGTCTAATGGTCGTTGTATTTCGCCCTGAAACCCTAGAACTGTGGAATAGCTCATGAAAACGGTCATAAAACACAAGAACGACGAATTGTTGGTCATCCCCTTAAACATGCATCGGGTCTAATGGTCCATGCAAATCCACGTGGAGCACCAAAACAGTGTGGAATAACTCATGAAAATGACCCTAAAACGCGAAAACGATGAGTTTTTGGTCATAACTCTCAAACATGTATCGGGTCTTAGGGTCGTTGTAAATCACCCTGGAACCCCAAAAACTGTGGGCAATAAATCATGAAAACGGCCATAATATGCGAAATCGACAATTTTTTGGTTCAAATTGTCAAACATGTATCGGGTCTAATGGTCGTTGTAATTCGCCCTGAAACCCTAGAACTGTGGAATAGCTCATGAAAACGGTCATAAAACACAAGAACGACGAATTGTTGGTCATCCCCTTAAACATGCATCGGGTCTAATGGTCCATGCAAATCCACGTGGAGCACCAAAACAGTGTGGAATAACTCATGAAAATGACCCTAAAACGCGAAAACGATGAGTTTTTGGTCATAACTCTCAAACATGTATCGGGTCTTAGGATCGTTGTAAATCCCCCAAGAGCGCCAAAATAGTGTGCAATAGCAACGAAAACGGCCATAAAACGTGAATAACGATGAGTTTTTGTTCATAACTCTCAAACATGTATCGGGTCTTAGGGTCGTTGTAAATCACCTTGGACCCCCAAAACTGTGGGCAATAACTCATGAAAACGGCCATAATATGCGAAATCGACATTTTTTGGTTAAAAATGTCAAAGATGTATCGGGTCTAATGGTCGTTGTAATTCGCCCTGAAACCCTAGAACTGTGGAATAGCTCATGAAAACGGTCATAAAACACAAGAACGACGAATTGTTGGTCATCCCCTTAAACATGCATCGGGTCTAATGGTCCATGCAAATCCACGTGGAGCACCAAAACAGTGTGGAATAACTCATGAAAATGACCCTAAAACACGAAAACGATGAGTTTTTGGTCATAACTCTCAAACATGTATCGGGTCTTAGGGTCGTTGTAAATCACCCTGGAACCCCAAAACTGTGGGCAATAAATCATGAATACGACCATAATATGCGAAAATCGACAATTTTTTGGTTCAAATTGTCAAACATGTATCGGGTCTAATGGTCGTTGTATTTTCGCCCTGAAACCCTAGAACTGTGGATAGCTCATGAAAACGGTCATAAAACACAAGAACGACGAATTTTTGGTCATCCCCTTAATCATGCATCGGGTCTAATGGTCCATGCAAATCCACGTGGAGCACAAAACAGTGTGGAATAACTCATGAAAATGACCCTAAAACGCGAAAACGGTGAGTTTTTGGTCATAACTCTCAAACATGTATCGGGTCTTAGGATCGTTGTAAATCCCCCAAGAGCGCCAAAACAGTGTGCAATAGCTCACGAAAACGGCAATAAAACGTGAAAAACGACGAGTTTTTGGTCATAACTCTCAAACATGCATCGGGTTTAATGGTCCATGCAAATCCACGTGGAGCACCAAAACAGTGTGGAATAACTCATGAAAATGACCCTAAAACGCAAAAACGATGAGTTTTCGGTCATAAGTCTCAAACATGTATCGAGTCTTAGGGTCGTTGTAACTCACCTTGGAACCCCAAAACTGTGGGCAATAACTCATGAAAATGGCCATAATATGCAAAATCGACAATTTTTTGGTTAAAATTGTCAAACATGTATCGGGTCTAATGGTCGTTGTAATTCGTCCCTGAAACCCTAGAACTGTGGAATAGCTCATGAAAACGGTCATAAAACACAAGAACGACGAATTGTTGGTCATCCCCTTAAACATGCATCGGGTTTAATGGTCCATGCAAATCCACGTGGAGCACCAAAACAGTGTGGAATAACTCATGAAAATGACCCTAAAACGCGAAAACGATGAGTTTTTGGTCATAACTCTCAAACATGTATCGGGTCTTAGGGTCGTTGTAAATCACCCTGGAACCCCAAAACTGTGGGCAATAACTCATGAAAACGGCCATAATATGCGAAATCGACAATTTTTTGGTTAAATGTCAAACATGTATCGGGTCTAATGGTCGTTGTATTTCGCCCTGAAACCCTAGAACTGTGGAATAGCTCATGAAAACGGTCATAAAACACAAGAACGACGAATTGTTGGTCATCCCCTTAAACATGCATCGGGTCTAATGGTCCATGCAAATCCACGTGGAGCACCAAAACAGTGTGGAATAACTCATGAAAATGACCCTAAAACACGAAAACGATGAGTTTTTGGTCATAACTCTCAAACATGTATCGGGTCTTAGGGTCGTTGTAAATCACCCTGGAACCCAAAACTGTGGGCAATAAATCATGAATACGGACCATAATATGCGAAATCGACAATTTTTTGGTTCAAATTGTCAAACATGTATCGGGTCTAATGGTCGTTGTATTTCGCCCTGAAACCCTAGAACTGTGGAATAGCTCATGAAAACGGTCATTAAAACACAAGAACGACGAATTGTTGGTCATCCCCTTAAACATGCATCGGGTTTAATGGTCCATGCAAATCCACGTGGAGCACCAAAACAGTGTGGAATAACTCATGAAAATGACCCTAAAACGCGAAAACGATGAGTTTTCGGTCATAACTCTCAAACATGTATCGAGTCTTAGGGTCGTTGTAACTCACCTTGGAACCCCAAAACTGTGGGCAATAACTCATGAAAACGGCCATAATATGCGAAATCGACAATTTTTTGGTTAAAATGTCAAAGATGTATCGGGTCTAATGGTCGTTGTAATTTCGCCCTGAAACCCTAGAACTGTGGAATAGCTCATGAAAACGGTCATAAAACACAAGAACGACGAATTGTTGGTCATCCCCTTAAACATGCATCGGGTCTAATGGTCCATGCAAATCCACGTGGAGCACCAAAACAGTGTGGAATAACTCATGAAAATGACCCTAAAACGCGAAAACGATGAGTTTTTGGTCATAACTCTCAAACATGTATCGGGTCTTAGGATCGTTGTAAATCCCCCAAGAGCGCCAAAATAGTGTGCAATAGCAAACGAAAATGGCCATAAAACGTGAATAACGATGAGTTTTTGTTCATAACTCTCAAACATGTATCGGGTCTTAGGGTCGTTGTAAATCACCTTGGACCCCCAAAACTGTGGGCAATAACTCATGAAAACGGCCATAATATGCGAAATCGACATTTTTTTGGTTAAAATTGTCAAACATGTATCGGGTCTAATGGTCGTTGTAATTCGCCCTGAAACCCTAGAACTGTGGAATAGCTCATGAAAACGGTCATAAAACACAAGAACGACGAATTGTTGGTCATCCCCTTAAACATGCATCGGGTTTAATGGTCCATGCAAACCACGTGGAGCACCAAAACAGTGTGGAATAGCTCATGAAAACGGTCATAAAACACAAGAAAGACGAATTGTTGGTCATCCCCTTAAATATGCATCGGGTTTAATGGTCCATGCAAATCCACGTGGAGCGCCAAAATAGTGTGGAATAACTCATGAAAATGACCCTAAAACGCGAAAACGATGAGTTTTCGGTCATAACTCCAAACATGTATCGAGTCTTAGGGTCGTTGTAAATCACCTTGGAACCCCAAAACTGTGGGCAATAACTCATGAAAATGGCCATAATATGCATAATCGACAATTTTGTGGTTAAAATTGTCAACATGCATAGGGTCTAATGGTCGTTGTAATTCGCCCGGAAACCCTAGAACTGTGGAATAGCTCATGAAAACGGTCATAAAACACAAGAACGACGAATTGTTGGTCATCCCCTTAACATGCATCGGGTCTAATGGTCCATGCAAATCCACGTGGAGCACAAAACAGTGTGGAATAACTCATGAAAATGACCCTAAAACGCGAAAACGGTGAGTTTTTGGTCATAACTCTCAAACATGTATCGGGTCTTAGGATCGTTGTAAATCCCCCAAGAGCGCCAAAACAGTGTGCAATAGCTCACGAAAACGGCAATAAAACGTGAAAAACGACGAGTTTTTGGTCATAACTCTCAAACATGCATCGGGTTTAATGGTCCATGCAAATCCACGTGGAGCACCAAAACAGTGTGGAATAACTCATGAAAATGACCCTAAAACGCGAAAAACGATGAGTTTTCGGTCATAAGTCTCAAACATGTATCGAGTCTTAGGGTCGTTGTAACTCACCTTGGAACCCCAAAACTGTGGGCAATAACTCATGAAAACGGCCATAATATGCGAAATCGACAATTTTTTGGTTAAAATTGTCAAACATGTATCGGGTCTAATGGTCGTTGTAATTCGCCCTGAAACCCTAGAACTGTGGAATAGCTCATGAAAACGGTCATAAAACACAAGAACGACGAATTGTTGGTCATCCCCTTAAACATGCATCGGGTGTAATGGTCCATGCAAATCCACGTGGAGCACCAAAACAGTGTGGAATAACTCATGAAAATGACCCTAAAACGCGAAAACGATGAGTTTTTGGTCATAACTCTCAAACATGTATCGGGTCTTAGGGTCGTTGTAAATCACCCTGGAACCCCAAAACTGTGGGCAATAACTCATGAAAACGGCCATAATATGCGAAATCGACAATTTTTTGGTTAAAATTGTCAAACATGTATCGGGTCTAATGGTCGTTGTAATTCGCCCTGAAACCCTAGAACTGTGGAATAGCTCATGAAAACGGTCATAAAACACAAGAACGACGAATTGTTGGTCATCCCCTTAAACATGCATCGGGTCTAATGGTCCATGCAAATCCACGTGGAGCACCAAAACAGTGTGGAATAACTCATGAAAATGACCCTAAAACACGAAAACGATGAGTTTTTGGTCATAACTCTCAAACATGTATCGGGTCTTAGGGTCGTTGTAAATCACCCTGGAACCCCAAAACTGTGGGCAATAAATCATGAATACGACCATAATATGCGAAATCGACAATTTTTTGGTTCAAATTGTCAAACATGTATCGGGTCTAATGGTCGTTGTATTTCGCCCTGAAACCCTAGAACTGTGGAATAGCTCATGAAAACGGTCATAAAACACAAGAACGACGAATTGTTGGTCATCCCCTTAAACATGCATCGGGTTTAATGGTCCATGCAAATCCACGTGGAGCACCAAAACAGTGTGGAATAACTCATGAAAATGACCCTAAAACGCGAAAACGATGAGTTTTCGGTCATAACTCTCAAACATGTATCGAGTCTTAGGGTCGTTGTAACTCACCTTGGAACCCCAAAACTGTGGGCAATAACTCATGAAAACTGGCCATAATATGCGAAAATCGACAATTTTTTGGTTAAAATTGTCAAACATGTATCGGGTCTAATGGTCGTTGTAATTCGTCCCTGAAACCCTAGAACTGTGGAATAGCTCATGAAAACGGTCATAAAACACAAGAACGACGAATTGTTGGTCATCCCCTTAAACATGCATCGGGTTTAATGGTCCATGCAAATCCACGTGGAGCACCAAAACAGTGTGGAATAACTCATGAAAATGACCCTAAAACGCGAAAACGATGAGTTTTTGGTCATAACTCTCAAACATGTATCGGGTCTTAGGGTCGTTGTAAATCACCCTGGAACCCCAAAACTGTGGGCAATAACTCATGAAAACGACCATAATATGCGAAATCGACAATTTTTTGGTTAAAATTGTCAAACATGTATCGGGTCTAATGGTCGTTGTATTTCGCCCTGAAACCCTAGAACTGTGGAATAGCTCATGAAAACGGTCATAAAACACAAGAACGACGAATTGTTGGTCATCCCCTTAAACATGCATCGGGTCTAATGGTCCATGCAAATCCACGTGGAGCACCAAAACAGTGTGGAATAACTCATGAAAATGACCCTAAAACAGCGAAAACGATGAGTTTTTGGTCATAACTCTCAAACATGTATCGGGTCTTAGGGTCGTTGTAAATCACCCTGGAACCCCAAAACTGTGGGCAATAAATCATGAATACGGCCATAATATGCGAAATCGACAATTTTTTGGTTCAAATTGTCAAACATGTATCGGGTCTAATGGTCGTTGTATTTCGCCCTGAAACCCTAGAACTGTGGAATAGCTCATGAAAACGGTCATAAAACACAAGAACGACGAATTGTTGGTCATCCCCTTAAACATGCATCGGGTTTAATGGTCCATGCAAATCCACGTGGAGCACCAAAACAGTGTGGAATAACTCATGAAAATGACCCTAAAACGCGAAAACGATGAGTTTTTGGTCATAACTCTCAAACATGTATCGGGTCTTAGGGTCGTTGTAAATCACCCTGGAACCCCAAAACTGTGGGCAATAACTCATGAAAACGGCCATAATATGCGAAATCGACAATTTTTTGGTTAAAATTGTCAAACATGTATCGGGTCTAATGGTCGTTGTAATTTCGCCCTGAAACCCTAGAACTGTGGAATAGCTCATGAAAACGGTCATAAAACACAAGAACGACGAATTGTTGGTCATCCCCTTAAACATGCATCGGGTCTAATGGTCCATGCAAATCCACGTGGAGCACCAAAACAGTGTGGAATAACTCATGAAAATGACCCTAAAACGCGAAAACGATGAGTTTTCGGTCATAACTCTCAAACATGTATCGGGTCTTAGGGTCGTTGTAAATCACCCTGGAACCCCAAAACTGTGGGCAATAACTCATGAAAACGGCCATAATATGCGAAATCGACAATTTTTTGGTTAAAATTGTCAAACATGTATCGGGTCTAATGGTCGTTGTAATTCGCCCTGAAACCCTAGAACTGTGGAATAGCTCATGAAAACGGTCATAAAACACAAGAACGACGAATTGTTGGTCATCCCCTTAAACATGCATCGGGTCTAATGGTCCATGCAAATCCACGTGGAGCACCAAAACAGTGTGGAATAACTCATGAAAATGACCCTAAAACACGAAAACGATGAGTTTTTGGTCATAACTCTCAAACATGTATCGGGTCTTAGGGTCGTTGTAAATCACCCTGGAACCCCAAAACTGTGGGCAATAAATCATGAAAACGGCCATAATATGCGAAATCGACAATTTTTTGGTTCAAATTGTCAAACATGTATCGGGTCTAATGGTCGTTGTATTTCGCCCTGAAACCCTAGAACTGTGGAATAGCTCATGAAAACGGTCATAAAACACAAGAACGACGAATTGTTGGTCATCCCCTTAAACATGCATCGGGTCTAATGGTCCATGCAAATCCACGTGGAGCACCAAAACAGTGTGGAATAACTCATGAAAATGACCCTAAAACGCGAAAACGATGAGTTTTCGGTCATAACTCTCAAACATGTATCGGGTCTTAGGGTCGTTGTAAATCACCCTGGAACCCCAAAACTGTGGGCAATAACTCATGAAAACGGCCATAATATGCGAAATCGACAATTTTTTGGTTCAAATTGTCAAACATGTATCGGGTCTAATGGTCGTTGTATTTCGCCCTGAAACCCTAGAACTGTGGAATAGCTCATGAAAACGGTCATAAAACACAAGAACGACGAATTGTTGGTCATCCCCTTAAACATGCATCGGGTCTAATGGTCCATGCAAATCCACGTGGAGCACCAAAACAGTGTGGAATAACTCATGAAAATGACCCTAAAACGCGAAAACGATGAGTTTTGGTCATAACTCTCAAACATGTATCGGGTCTTAGGGTCGTTGTAAATCACCCTGGAACCCCAAAACTGTGGGCAATAACTCATGAAAACGGCCATAATATGCGAAATCGACAATTTTTTGGTTAAAATTGTCAAACATGTATCGGGTCTAATGGTCGTTGTAATTCGCCCTGAAACCCTAGAACTGTGGAATAGCTCATGAAAACGGTCATAAAACACAAGAACGACGAATTGTTGGTCATCCCCTTAAACATGCATCGGGTCTAATGGTCCATGCAAATCCACGTGGAGCACCAAAACAGTGTGGAATAACTCATGAAAATGACCCTAAAACACGAAAACGATGAGTTTTTGGTCATAACTCTCAAACATGTATCGGGTCTTAGGGTCGTTGTAAATCACCTGGAACCCCAAAACTGTGGGCAATAAATCATGAATACGACCATAATATGCGAAATCGACAATTTTTTGGTTCAAATTGTCAAACATGTATCGGGTCTAATGGTCGTTGTATTTCGCCCTGAAACCCTAGAACTGTGGAATAGCTCATGAAAACGGTCATTAAAACACAAGAACGACGAATTGTTGGTCATCCCCTTAAACATGCATCGGGTTTAATGGTCCATGCAAATCCACGTGGAGCACCAAAACAGTGTGGAATAACTCATGAAAATGACCCTAAAACGCGAAAACGATGAGTTTTCGGTCATAACTCTCAAACATGTATCGAGGTCTTAGGGTCGTTGTAACTCACCTTGGAACCCCAAAACTGTGGGCAATAACTCATGAAAATGGCCATAATATGCAAAATCGACAATTTTTTGGTTAAAATTGTCAAACATGTATCGGGTCTAATGGTCGTTGTAATTCGCCCTGAAACCCTAGAACTGTGGAATAGCTCATGAAAACGGTCATAAAACACAAGAACGACGAATTGTTGGTCATCCCCTTAAACATGCATCGGGTCTAATGGTCCATGCAAATCCACGTGGAGCACCAAACAGTGTGGAATAACTCATGAAAATGACCCTAAAACGCGAAAACGATGAGTTTTTGGTCATAACTCTCAAACATGTATCGGGTCTTAGGATCGTTGTAAATCCCCCAAGAGCGCCCAAAATAGTGTGCAAATAGCAAACGAAACGGCCATTAAAACGTGAATAACGATGAGTTTTTGTTTATAACTCTCAAACATGTATCGGGTCTTAGGGTCGTTTGTAGTAAATCACCTTGGACCCCCAAAACTAGTGGGCAATAACTCATGAAAACGGCCATAATATGCGAAATCGACATTTTTTTTGGTTAAAATGTGTCCAAAGATGTATCGGGTCTAATGGTCGTTGTAATTTCGTCCATTCGCCCTTAAAACCCTAGAACTGTGGAATAGCTCATGAAAACGGTCATAAAACACAAGACGACGAATTGTTGGTCATCCCTTAAACATGCATTGGGTTAATGGTCCATGCAAATCCACGTGGAGCACCAAAACAGTGTGGAATAACTCATGAAAATGACCCTAAAACGCGAAAACGATGAGTTTTTGGTCATAACTCTCAAACATGTATCGGGTCTTAGGGTCGTTGTAAATCACCCTGGAACCCAAAACTGTGGGCAATAAATCATGAAAACGGCCATAATATGCGAAATCGACAATTTTTTGGTTCAAATTGTCAAACATGTATCGGGTCTAATGGTCGTTGTAATTTCGCCCTGAAACCCTAGAACTGTGGAATAGCTCATGAAACGGTCATAAAACACAAGAACGACGAATTGTTGGTCATCCCCTTAAACATGCATCGGGTCTAATGGTCCATGCAAATCCACGTGGAGCACCAAAACAGTGTGGAATAACTCATGAAAATGACCCTAAACGCGAAAACGATGAGTTTCGGTCATAACTCTCAAACATGTATCGAGTCTTAGGGTCGTTGTAAATCACCCTGGAACCCAAAACTGTGGGCAATAACTCATGAAACTGGCCATAATATGCGAAATCGACAATTTTTTGGTTAAAATTGTCAAAATGTATCGGGTCTAATGGTCGTTGTAATTTCGCCCTGAAACCCTAGAACTGTGGAATAGCTCATGAAAACGGTCATAAAACACAAGAACGACGAATTTTTGGTCATACCTCCTAAACATGCATCGGGTTTAATGGTCCATGCAAATCCACGTGGAGCACCAAAACAGTGTGGAATAACTCATGAAAAGACCCTAAAACGCGAAAACGATTGAGTTTTCGGTCATAACTCTCAAACATGTATCGAGTCTTAGGGTCGTTGTAACTCACCTTGGAACCCCAAAACTGTGGGCAATAACTCATGAAAATGGCCATAATATGCAAAATCGACAATTTTTTGGTTAAAATTGTCAAACATGTATCGGGTCTAATGGTCGTTGTAATTCGTCCGGAAACCCTAGAACTGTGGAATAGCTCATGAAAACGGTCATAAAACACAAGAACGACGAATTGTTGGTCATCCCCTTAAACATGCATCGGGTGTAATGGTCCATGCAAATCCACGTGGAGCACCAAAACAGTGTGAATAACTCATGAAAATGACCCTAAAACGCGGAAAACGGTGAGTTTTTGGTCATAACTCTCAAACATGTATCGGGTCTTAGGATCGTTGTAAATCCCCCAAGAGCGCCAAAACAGTGTGCAATAGCTCACGAAAACGGCCATAAACGTGAAAAACGACGAGTTTTTGGTCATAACTCTCAAACATGTATCGGGTCTTAGGGTCGTTGTAAATGACCCTGGAACCCCAAAACTGCTGGGAAATAACTCATGAAAACGGCCATAATATGCGAAATCGACAATTTTTTTGGTTAAAATGTCAAACATGTATCGGGTCTAATGGTCTTTGTAATTCGCCCTGAAACCCTAGAACTGTGGAATAGCTCATGAAAACGGTCATAAAACACAAGAACGACGAATTGTTGGTCATCCCCTTAAACATGCCTCGGGGTCTAATGGTCCATGCAAATCCACGTGGAGCACCAAAACAAGTGTGGAATAACTCATGAAAATGACCCTAAAACGCGAAAACTGTGAGTTTTTGGTCATAACTCTCAAACATGTATCGGGTCTTAGGATCGTTGTAAATCCCCCAAGAGCGCCAAAACAGTTGTGAATAGCTCACGAAAACGGCCATTAAACGATGAAAACGGCCGAAGTTTTTGGTTCATAACTCCTGCAAACATGAATCGGGTCTGTAGGGTCGTTGTAAATACCCTGGAACCCAAAACTGTGGGAACTAACTCATGTCATGAAAACGGCCATAATATGCGAAATCGACAATTTTTTGGTTATTTTAAATAATGTTCAAGATGTAATCGGGTCTAAAATTTTGGTCGTTGTTAATTCGGCCCTGAACCCTCCCTTAGAACTGTGAATAGCTCATGAAAACGGTTCATTAAAACACAAGAACGACGAATTGTTGGTCATTTCCCCGTTTTAATTTTAAACATGCATCGGGTCTAATGGGTCCATGCAAATCCACGTGGGAGCACCAAAACAGTTGTGCGAATAACTCATGAAAATGACCCTAAACGCGGAACGGTGAGTTTTTGTGTCATAAACTCTCAAACATGTATCGGGTCTTAGGATTCGTTTGTATAAGTCCGCCCCAAGAGCGCCAAACAGTGTTGCAATAGCTCACGGAAAACGGCCAAATCAATAAACTGTGACAAAACGACGATTTTTGGTCATAACTCTCAAACATGCATCGGGTTTAATGGTCCATGCAAATCCACGTGAGAGCACCAAACAGTGTGGAATAACTCAGAAATGACCCTAACGCGAAACGATGAGTTTTCGGTCATAACTCTCAAACATGTATCGAGTCTTAGGGTCGTTGTAACTCACCTGGAACCCCAAAACTATGGGCAATAACTCATGAAAATGGCCATAATATGCAAAATCGACAATTTTTTGGTTAAAATTGTCAAACATGTATCGGTCTAATGGTCGTTGTAATTCGTCCGGAAACCCTAGAACTGTGGAATAGCTCATGAAAACCGGTCATAAAACACAAGACGACGAATTGTTGGTCATCCCCTTAAACATGCATCGGGGTGTAATGGTCCATGCAAATCCACGTGGAGCACCAAAACAGTGTGAAATAACTCAATGAAAATGACCCTAGAACCGCGAAAACGTTGAGTTTTTGGTCATAACTCTCAAACATGTATCGGGTCTTAGGGTCGTTGTAAATGACGCTGGAACCCCAAACTGTGGGCAATAACTCATGAAAACGGCCATAATATGCGAAATCACATTTTTTTGGTTAAAAATGTCAAGATGTATCGGGTCTAATGGTCGTTGTAATTCGCCCTGAAACCGTAGAACTGTGGAATAGCTCATGAAAACGGTCATAAAACACAAGAACGACGAATTGTTGGTCATCCCTTAAACATGCATCGGGTCTAATGGTCCATGCAAATCCACGTGGAGCACCAAAAGAGTGGAATAACTCATGAAAATGACCCTAAACACGAAAACGATGAGTTTTTGGTCATAACTCTCAAACATGTATCGGGTCTTAGGGTCGTTGTAAATCCCCTGGAACCCCAAAACTGTGGGCAATAACTCATGAATACGACCATAATATGCGAAATCGACAATTTTTTGGTTCAAATTGTCAAACATGTATCGGGTCTAATGGTCGTTGTTTCGCCCTGAAACCCTAGAACTGTGGAATAGCTCATGAAAACTGTCTTAAAACACAAGAACGACGAATTGTTTGGTCATCCCCTAAAACATGCATCGGGTTTAGGTCCATGCAAATCCACGTGGAGCACAAAACAGTGTGGAATAACTCATGAAATGACCTAAACGCGAAAACGATGAGTTTTGGTCATAACTCTCAAACATGTATCGGGTCTTAGGGTCGTTGTAAATCACCCTGGAACCCCAAAACTGTGGCAATAAATCATGAAACGGCCATAATACGAAATCGACAATTTTTTGGTTCCAATTGTCAAACAT
>CAJUXJ010002308.1:0-51237 GCA_910589775.1 Avena eriantha
GTGACTCTAATGGATCCATCAGCGGTTTTGTGGAAAAGAACACACATGCAATGGACCACTGGTTGATCCATATGTGGTTTGTGGAAAGAACCCACATGCAATGCCCTGGTTGATCCAGTGTGGTTTGTGAAAAGAACACACATGCAATGCCCCTGGTTGATCCATGTGTGGTTTGTGGATAGAACCCAACGCAATGACTAAATTGCTAGTTTTAATATTAAGAACACACGTACAATGACTCTAGTGGGTCCACACGTAGTTTGTGAAAAGAACACACACGCAATGACCACTGGTGATCCATAAGTTGTTTGTGGAAAAGAACACACATGCAATGAAAATGGTGGATCCATGTGTGGTTTGTGGGGAAAAGAACACACACGCCTTGAGTATAGTGCTGGTTTTAGTATAAGAAACTATGCAATGACTCTAGTGGGTCCACATGTGGTTTGTGAAAAGAACACACATGCAATGACCACTGGTTGATCCATATGTGGTTTTGGAAAGAACACACATCAATGAACATGGTGGATCCATAAGTGGTTGTGGAAAGAACACAAATGCAATGACTCTAGTGCTGGTTTTAGTATAAGAACACATAAGCAATGACTCTAGTGGGTGCATATGTGATTGTGTGAAAAGAACACACATGCAATGACATGGTTGATCCATGTTGGTTTGTGGAAGAAACACATGCAATGACTCTGGTGGTTGAACCATGTGTGGTTTGTGGAAATATCACACATGCAAGGACTTTGGTAGTTGATACATGTGTGGTTTGTGGAAATTAACACACAGCAATGACTCTAATGTATCCATAAGTGGTTGTGGAAAGAACACACATGCAATGACATGGTTGATCCATGGTGTGGTTTGTGGAAAAAGAACACAGATGCAATGCCATTGGTTGATCCATGTGTGGTTTGCGGAAACAACACACACATGCAATGACTCTAATGGATTCATACATGGTTTGTGGAAAAGAACAAACATGCAATGGCCATTTGTTGATCATGTGTGGTTTGTGGGAAAGAAAACACATGAATGACACTAGTTGATCCATGTGTGGTTTGTGGAAAGAACACACATGCAATGACACTGGTTGATCCATATGTGGTTTGTGGAAAGAAACATGTGCAATGACACCGGTGATCCATGTGTGTTTGGGGGATAGAACAGACATGCAATGACTCTAGGGGTCCATATGTGGTTTGCTTAAAGAACACACATGCAATGACCACTAGTTGATCCATATCTTGGTTTGTGGAAAGAACACACATGCAATGACTCGTGGATCCATATATGGGTGTGAAAAGAACAACACATGCAATGACCACTAGTTGATCCATGGGGGTTGTGGAAAGAACAAACATGCAGTGCACTGGTGGATCCATATGTTGTTTGTGAAAAGAAACACAACATACAATGACTCTAGTGCTGGTTGTAGTATAAGAACACACAAGCAATGACTCTAGTGGTTCCATATGTGATTTGTGGAAAGAACACACATGCAATGAAACTAGTTGATCCATGTGTGGTTTGTGGAAAGAACACACATGCAATGACTCTAGTGGTTGATCCATGTGTGGTTTGTGAAAATAACACACATGCATGACTCTAGTACTGGTTTAGTTATAAGAACACACTGCAATGACTATAGTGGGTCCACATGTGAGTTGTGAAAAGAACACACATGCAATGACCACTGGTTGATCCATATGTGGTTTTTGGAAAAGAACACACATGCAATGAACACTGGTGGATCCATAAGTGGTTTGTGGAAAGAACACACATGCAATGACTCTAATGCTGGTTTTAGTATAAGAACACACAAGCACTGAATCTAGTGGGTCTATATGTGATATGTGGAAAGAACACACATGCAATGAAACTAGTTGATCCATGTGTGGTTTGTGGAAATAACACACATGCAATGACTAATGGATCCATAAGTGGTTTGTGGAAAAGAACACACGTGCAATGACGACTGGTTTATGCATATGTGGTTTGTGGAAAGAACACACATGCAATGACACTAGTTGATCCATGTGTGGTTTGTGGAAAGAACACACATGCAATGACACTGGTTGATCCATAGTTGTTTTGTGGAAAGAACACACGTGCAATGACTCTAGTGCTAGTTTTAGTATAAGAACACACATACAATGACTCTAGTGGGTCCACTTGTAGTTTGTGAAAAGAACATATCTGCAATGACCACTAGTTGATCCATACGTTGTTTGTGGAAAATAACACACATGCAATGAAAACTGGTGGATCCATGTGTGGTTTGTGGAAAAGAACACACATGCAATGAGTCTAGTGCTGGTTTTAGTATAAGACCACATATGCAATGACTCTACTGGGTCCACATGTGGTTTGTGAAAGGAACACAGATGCAATGACCAATGGTTGATCCATATGTGGTTTTTGGAAAAGAACACACATGCAATGAACACTGGTGGATCCATAAGTGGTTTGTGGAAAAACACACATGCAATGACTCTAGTGCTAGTTTTAGTATAAGAACACACAAGCAATGACTCTACTGGGTGCATATGTGATTTGTACAAAAAACACACATGCAATGACATTGGTTGATCCATGTGTGGTTTGTGGAAAGAACACGCATGCAATGCCATTCGTTGATCCATGTGTGGTTTGTTGAAATAACACACATGCAATGACTCTAATGGATCCATATGTGCTTTGTGGAAAAGAATACACATGCAATGACCACTGGTTGATCCATGTGTGTTTTGTGGAAAGAACACACATGCAATGACACTAGTTCATCCATGTGTGGTTTGTGGAAAGAACACACATGCAATGACACTGGTTTATCCATATGTGGTTTGTGGAAAGAACACCAGTGCAATGACACCTGTTGATCCATGTGTGGTTTGCGGATAGAACAAACAGGCAAGGACTCTAGTGGAGTTCCATATGTGGTTTGTGAAAAGAACTCACAATGCAATGACCACTGGTTCATCATAATGTGGTTTGTGGAAAGAACACACATGAAATGACTCTAGTGGGTCCATATGTGGTTTGTGAAAGAACACACATGCATACCACTGGTTGACCATATGTGGTTTGTGGGAAAGAACACACATGCAGTGAACACTGGTGGATCCATATATTGTTGTGTTAAAGGAACACACATGCAATGACTCTAGTGTTGGTTTTAAGTATAGAACACACAGCAATGAACTCTAGTGGGTCCATAGGTGATTTGTTGAAAGAACACAGATGCAATGACACTGGTTTGATCCATGTGTGGTGTCGTTGGATTGAGGACAAGTACGCATGAGGGGGTCCTCGAGGCGTCGGAAGAAGAGGGGTGTGGAGACGTACGGTGTTCTGGGAACGGTGATCACACAAGTTTACCCAGGTTCGAATCCGCCGGCTTTGGATGGATCCTACTCCTGCTAGCAATCCATAATACGGCAGAGCCGGAATATGGGTTACAATGGTTTCGCTTAGTGCGATTGAAGGTGTTCTAAGTATTGGGTGTGCCCTAAAGGCTCTCCCTAGGATGGCTTATATAGAATATGGCCTAGGGTTTACAGGAGAGATCTATCCGGCTACGACCAAGAGTCGGTTACAAAGTACATCTTGAACTACAAGTAACACTATGGGCCTGAGTCGGTAAGTCTTCTGGGCGTTCCCGTAGCCGGATTGGACTCCATCTTTCTCCCTAACTGGGCTGCCCGTGAAGCAAAGTTCTAACCCGAAGTTGGCCACCCTGGTCAGTGAGGAACTGTGAGGCTACCTGGAAAGTATATCCCCAACAGCAGCCCCCGGAGGCCTCTAAGATCCAAAGTCGGATCCATCATCGTCTAGCTTGATCCTCGGCTTGCAGAATCTTTGAAGGATTCCTGAAACTTCACAACAAAAAATACGATCCGGGTCTTAAACTAAGCGGATTTTAGAAACTTCATAAGTCGGACCTATCAACAGGTTACTCGGATTTTCTAGCTTGATTTTAAAACTAAGCCGGAACTTGGTTTCTAATGCCACCTGACACAAGTCATGGTCAAGTCACGTCAGCTGATAGGCATGCCGTCAGCATGACCGTTGGTGGGTCCGCGGTCCACATAACCGAGGCGCCGTTTCAATGCGTGCATGGAGATTGAGGCGACGCAATCATCGCGTGGGTCCTTCCCAGTCCCTTCCACACGTGTGGCGGTTACACTGTAGCATTGCAAGAATCTTGGCACAGTTAGGTGGATATAAGGGGTTAGGATTTTCTCCTTCTCCTTCCACCAGTCCTTTGCCTTTTCCTCTCCTCCCAATCTGCCTGCACGCACAGAGCTCCCCCGTTCCTCCCCCACAGAACTCCCAGTGCCGCCCATTTTAGGTCATCTTCTCGTCGGAGAAATGGCTTCATCTTCTTCCTCCGGCTTGGCGGCAGCGGCGGCGGCGACGGCGGAAGCGGTGGCAGAGAAAGAGAGCTTCTGTGGGATCTGGATCCCCTGCTCTCTCAACAAGGAGAAGGAAGGGGCTTCTCGCTGCCCGGCAACTAGCGGAGCGGCTTCGATGAAACCGTCCCCAATCCGCGTGACGGCGAACGGGTCCACTTCGCACCCACCTCGATAGAGGTTTGTCGTTTCCTCCTCCCTCCGAGTTCTTCTTCGAGGTGAGTGATCATTATGGAGTTCAACTCCATAACCTTCCTCCCAACTCTCTCTTAGAGATGAGCGCATATGCTTCGTTGTGTGAGGGCTTCTTCTCGGCATTAGGCTGAGTTTGACTCTTTTCCGGTACTCAATCACCGCCGGTGTTCCTTACATCACCGGCACTATTAGTTTTTCGCTTAGACGCGAGCACGCATATCCAAAATTCTAGCTAGTGACTCGGTCAAACAATGGCCAGCCATGTTTTTCTATCATAAGGATATTCCGGATCTCAGCAAAGCCACTTCTTTGCCTGCTTTTGTTGACGGAGCTACCACGACCCAACCTTCTTGGGACGAGGCTGCTCCGGCTCTCACCGACGATCTGATCCTCGCTAAGAGGCGGATCGAATATTTGATCAAACACAAGGGTCTGAAGGGATCCAGTTGGTCCAATGCTGGGTCTCACGTCGGATCCATCCCTTTAGTACCATGGGGATCGACTGATGCATTCGATCACGTCATCCAAGAAGATTCCCTCTTGCATCTGCCCCAAAGCCTACACCACACATGGCTATATAAGCCAGATCAAATGGCTAATCAAGGAGCGGATGGAGAGGAGAATCCCGGAGGTTTCTCTGGATATGCACACGGCGAAAAAACCCCGTGGTGCCAGTAAGTTTCTAACAGTACACCTTTTATGTATTTGAATCTTCGAGTTATTCTGCAATATTGATATGTTTCTTCTTTCAGCTTGCTGACCTCCCCGAGTCGGAATTTGCCCCGCTCGAAAGATATCCTCCTAAGTTTTCTCAGGAGACATAGGTGGTCCCATTGCCGGACCTTGCGCTCAAGAAGCGCAAAGCTCCGATACTGGCTGTTGGCACAAAGGAGGTGCCTGTTGTTAAGAGGTAACTTTTAGTCACAACTTCCGCCTTTGTACTTTACTCAAATGTCTTTCCGAGACCTAACATTTCTGACTTTACTACATTCTCAGAGAAAAGCCGCTCATCAAGGGCAAGGGGAAAGGGATTTCTTCGAAGCCCCTACGACAAACGAACATTACCATAGCTTCTCCTGCCGTGGCTCCTCCGACTCCTGCCCCTCAACCTTCCGCAACGCCGGTGATCACTCCTTCTCCGGTCATCGCAGAAGATCCGGCTCCTTCCACAGAGCCTGCGATCCTTGAATCGCAAACTGACGTCACCATGGGTGAGTCAGATTTAGATAAGGGTGAACCCTCTTTGGGTAATGATCCCTTGGCAGAAACCTTCACCGAGAACCTTCTCAACAATCCAGGACTTGCCAAGTTTGGCCTATCCCGGAAATCTGCAGAAGAGATCCAGCGGCTAGCCAGGCAATGCCTGGAGAAAAGAAATTTGTCTGTCCGAAGAAGAAGCGCAAGAAGCAGAGGACATCAAGTTCTCTGACCTTCTCGCCCAAGTGCACCTTCGCGACGAGAGATTAGGTCTGGTGAGCTTCCAACAGCCCCAGTGATTCCTCTGACTCTCGCCGAAAAGGTGGTCGCTGAAGTGAACGCGGGTTTGGATAAGCTCACCCGCGAACAATATGTAAGTCGGAATTCCAACTCCTGTTTTTCCTTTATTTTATATCAATCCTCTAGCCCCCAAGCATGAAGTAGGATATATATCCGGGTTTATGCTTTATTAGGATGCCAAAGAAACGAACTAGTGTAGCCCCCAAGGCTCGTGCTAATATTAGCAAAAATATTAGCCCGAGTTTTAAGTAGTTTTCTGACTTTGGGTATTCTGCCTTACAGAAAGTATGTTCCTATAACCAGGATTTATTGAAGAATGTTTGCGACAAGCGGAGAGAGATCAAAGCTCTCCGGCTTAAAATGCTGAGATAAAAGTTGCCAAGAATGAGGCCGAAGGTAAACATTCTGAGACTCAAACCTTGTCTTTATATTTCAATGTAGATTTTTTCTGAACTATTGTTCTTTTTGACTTACAGCGCTAGTGAAAAAATCATGCACCATGATTGAAGAGGACGAGAACCTCAAAACCTTGGTGGTGGAGAACAAGGAGCTTCGCCAAGAGCTGGATAAGCTCAAGGTGGATCATGAAAGAGCATAGCTCAAGTCCTTAATCCCTCCTCCATGGCCACTGATGAGGCATGATCGCAAGATCGCCGCTCAAGAGAAAACAATCTTGGGACCTCAAGAATGAGCTTAGCAGAGAGAAGGACCTTTCCCCAGGCGCTCCGGGATGAACTCCAGAGTCTCCGGGAGGAGAAGACCAAAATCGACGACGTCATTTTCGGTACTTTCCTTCTGTCTGACTTATTTTTTTCTTCGACCTTCTTCAATGTCGGATATTTCTTAACTTGTTTTGTATACAACTCCTCTGAACTTGACGGACTCTTCCTCCACCGAGCCTCGCACCCACCGGCTTACCCAAATCGGTGACCTGCTTCATGACTTCCGCCAATCCCTTAAGGACATTGGCGAAGCTCTAAGGATTCTGGACATGCACAGCATGTCGGATTTTCAAGTGCGGGACAAGGAAAAGGAGATGCCGCAACTTGTTCGGAACTGGAACATGTCCTACACGCGGACTGCAAGCGCATAACTCTCTCACCATGGTCATGAGCCACCATGGAAACATGGAAATATGGCAAGTCACCAGAGGGTACTACAAAGTAGATGAGGACGGCTAGGAGCAGGACCTTCAAGCCATCATGCACTCCTTCGCCGGATATGGGTGTCACGTGGCTGATCTGACCAGCTACGAGACCCTTTCTTTACCCGCGTGGATACTCCGCCTCCTCCTCCAGAAGAATCCGCGGATGTTTCCGACGATGAACACACTACTTTGGGATGCGGACATCTCGGAACGATACCAAGGCGGCGTAACCAGCGAGCCAGCAGCTCCTTCATCTCCTCCTGCATCATAGATTAGAAATATTGTATTATCCCGGAAAAAACATGATGCGTTTGTAAATATGAAGTACTATTATTTTGCCAGTGCTAAGTTTTTGATGTATTCAGCACTTTTGGCTTTGATTTTTTTTGTGTGCCTGAAATGTTTACACAAGCACTTGTATTTTTTTTCTCTACTTATCGTTTATCTGGCTTTCCGCCTCGTTCCTTTCATGAGCCGGCTAAACCTTCCGCCGGAAACTTTGCCGAGCAACGGAGCTCAATTGCTAAACCAGTTTAAAACTCGGAAACAAAGCCGTCTTCCAGTACCAACAATTCACTACTCGGAAAATGCCCGCATCTAGCAATCAGACAAATAACCAAAGTAAAAGACTAGAAATTTTAGAGTTATACCCGATGGTAGCAATTTTAGAATCGGAAATCTAGACCAGAACGAACATGAGCATAAAGTACTTTCAAGCATTCTGGGATTTTCGACTATGACATGATCATTGGAAATAAGATGGTAAAAACTTCTCAGAAAAACTTGAGGCAACCCAAACTTTTATTTCTCACAGAACATGTACATATGTATGATTACAAAGAAGGATAAACTAAGAATAAAAGGGACATAGCTGAGCAATATTCCATGGTTTGTCTAACTCATCCGGATTTGTACTGCCTCTAGCTCTCTTTCTCTTCTTAGTAGTAGGTCTTTCTTTGACTGGCATCATGTCAGTTAAGTAGTACGATCCATTGTGCAATACTCGACTAACTAAGAAGGGCCCTTCCCATACTGGGGAAAGTTTGTGCTTTCTTTGTTGCACAAGCTGGAGAACCAAGTCACCTTTATTGAAAGATCTATCTCGGACTCTCTGGCTATGATACTTGCGTAACTTCTGCTGATAGGCTGTAGATCTCATTTCAAGCAACGACGCGAACTTCTTCGACTAAGTCGAGATCATTTTGTCGAGAAATCTCGGCATCCTCTTCAATATACGCGGCCACTCTAGGAGAAGTATGAATCAAATCACTAGGAAGAACTGCTTCTGCACCATAGACCAAGGAGAAAGGTGTGTATCCTGTTGGCCTGTTTGGAGTTGTTCGTAAACTCCAAATTACAGAGGGTAATTCCTCTGCCCAAGCCCCCGTAGCATGCCATAGTGTGCTTCGAGTCTCGGTTTGAGGCCTTGTAGGATTAAACCATTTGCGCTTTCGACTTGTCCATTAGTTTGTGGATGTGCGACTGACGCAATGTCAATCCGGATATTTTGCTCGTTGCAGAATTGAGCCAATTCTACACATAGAGAAGTTACTCCTGTTGTCCGTGATAATGCTATGCGGATACCATACCGGATTATAACATCCTCAACAAATCTTTTGGCTGTTGCTCCATCAAAACTAGTGACAGGTTTAGCCTTAATCCATTTGATGCATTTATCCACCATCACTAAGAGGTGAGTAAATCCACTTGGAGCTCATTTAAATGGTCCTACCATATCAAGCCCCCAGACTGCAAAGGGCCATGTTATAGGTATTGTTCGTAGCTGATCAGCCAGAACATGAGCTTGCTTGGCGTACTTTTGGCAGCCTTTGCACGTCTTGACTAATCGTTCGGCATCTACCTGAGATGTAAGCCAGAAAAATCCATGTCTAAAAGCTTTTGCCACCAAAGATTTGGCTGCAGCGTGGTGACCAGACTCGCCTTCGTGGATTTCTCTTAAGAATTTCCACTCCTTCTTTCGGAGATACACAGCGCTGAAAAACCCTAGAAACACTCTGTTTATGGAGCTCACCTTTAACATAGTATAGGATTTGCTCGTCGGATAATCTGCCGGCTCAGAACCTCGTCTTCGGGTAATTTTCCATCTACCAAATAATCGAGGTAGGGTTGAGTCCAGCTGGGAATGACAGCCAGAACTGCTATCAAAGGTGAGTCGGATTTGGTCAAATATTCCTCATATACTCCCTTTCTTGAGGGAACTTTGAGGTGCTCTAAAAAAGCGCCATCTGGGACCTCTTTCCGCGCAGAACCTATCCGAGATAGTGCGTCCGCTTCCTCATTTCCTGCTCGAGGGATGTGTTGAACTTCAAACCCTTTGAATGATTTAGATAGATCATCCACGACAGCTTTATATGCTGCCATGTGTTTATTTGCATTACAAATATCTGTCACTTGTTGAGCAACAAGATCCAAATCTCCGTAACACATCAAACATCGGATGCCAATATCCTTAGCAATCCGGATTCCATGCAGCAGTGCTTCATACTCGCAATATTGTTTGTCGCTGTGAAGTGGATCTGCAACACGTATAAAAGTTTGTATCCTTGGGGTAATTTGAGTACCACGCCAGCCCCCGAGCCCCCTCGAGCCTTAGACCCATCAAAAAAGAGGGTCCAATATTCCGACTCAGGGAGGATCATGTTCTCCTTCATCTCTGCCTGATCAGCGACAAAGTCAGCAAGGATCTAGGATTTGATTGCTGTCCGAGGTTTATACTCAATATCGAAAGCTGAAAGCTCTATGCCCATTTGGCGACGCGTCCTGTGGCGTCACTGTTGTTGATTATATCTCTCATGGGAGCTGTGCTCACCACAGTAATTGGATGCTCCTGAAAGTAGTGTCATAACTTACAAGATGCCAGAAAAAACACCGTAAGCCAACTTTTGATTGTGCGGATACCGCTGTTTTGATTCCGTCAGGACCTCGCTGACAAAGTAAGTTGGACGCTGCACCAGGTGTTCCTGATTTTCCTCTGGTCTCTCCACTACCATGACGATACTAACGACCTTATTTGTCGTAGCAAGGTAGAGCAACATCGGTTCCTTAGGTTCCGGCCCTGCAAGGATAGGGGAAGATGAGAGTACTCTCTTCAGATCTTGTAGTGCAGCTTCAGCTTCGTTAGTCCAAACAAAATCCTTGGTCTTTTTCAGGAGTTTGTATAATGGTGTGGCTCTTTCACCAAGCCGGCTTACGAATAGACTGACTGCAGCAATGCAACTAGTTAATCTGTGTACGTCCTTCAGGCGAGTTGGCCTGGAAATATTGAGTATAGCCTTGATTTTGTCTCGGTTCACCTCTATGCCTCTTCGAGACACGATGAACCTAACAATTTTCTGGCTCGTATTCCAAAGAAGCATTTCTTCGGGTTAAGCATGATGTGGTATTTTCGTAGATTGGCAAATGACTCCTCCAAGTCGAAAATCAGTGTTTCCTTCTTTTTGGACATCACCACGATATCATCCACGTATGCATGTACATTGCGTCTGAGTTGGTCATGGAGGCAATGCTGCATCATGCGCTGGTAGGTAGCTCCTGCGTTCTTCAGCCCAAAAGGCATCATCACAAAACAGAAGGTTCCGAAAGGGGTTATGAATGAAGTTTTGACTTTGTCAGATTCCTTCATCCAGATTTGGTGATAACCGGAATATGCGTCGAGAAAACAGAGGAGTTTCGAGCCTGCCGTAGAATCGATAACTTGATCAATTCTAGGCAGAGCGAACAGATCTTTTGGACAAGCCTTGTTCAAGGCAGTATAATCAACACACATCCTTAAATTAGTGGTGTCCTTTTTAGGGACCATTACAGGATTGGCCGACCACTCAGTGTGGATGACCTCTTCTATGAATCCGGCTAACTCGAGCCGTGCTAGTTCCTTAGCTATTGCCATACCCTTTTCGTCGCCAAACCGTCGTAGGGACTTTTTGACGGGTTTAGCGTTCGGGTTTACATTTAGAGAGTGCTCGGCAAGTTCCCTAGGTACTCCGGTCATGTCAGATGGCTACCATGCGAAGATATCTTGATTTGCTTAGAGGAACTTGACGAGCGCGCTTTCTTATGCGCTACTTAGGCCTACGCCTATCTGGGTCACATTGGAGGGGTCATCATTCTTCCACGGTGCTTTCTTCATCTCTTCCGATGCCTTGAACTCTGGATTTGGCTTTGTCACCTCCTTCTTCGTTGCGGGCATCTCGGACGGATCTATGCTCTTCTTGATCTCCTGGTTCTCCTGGGCGTGCAGCACGGCTTTTGCAAAGGAAGCATTTCCATCCTCGCACTCTCGTGCTTTCTTCGGGTCTCCCCTGATGGTGATCACACTGTTGGGACCTGGAATTTTCATCATATTGTAAATGTAACACGGACGAGCCATAAAAGCCCAGTAAGACAGACGTCTGAATATAGCGTGGTATGCGCTCTTGAACGGGACCACTTCGAAAGAAAGTGCCTCCATCCGATAGTTCTTTGGAGTTCCAAAGGTAACATCCAAAGTAATCTCTCCTAGGGAATTAGCTTGTCTTCCTGGGACAACTCTGTGAAAGATCACAGAGCTATGGTTCAGCTGGTTTTCTGAGATCTTCATCCGGCGTAGCGTTTCGACATAGAGAATATTGATGCTGCTACCACCGTCCATGAGGGTCTTGGAGAAACCATAACCGTCAATAAGTGGGTTGACGATTAAGGCGTATTTTCCTCGCCTGTGCAACTTAGGCGGATGATCAGCGCGGTCAAATGTGATTGCCACTTCCGACCAGTCCAAATATTGAGGGACAGCCGGAACTGTTGCATTGAGCTCGTGGAGAACTGCTTTCTTGACCTTTGCTGGTTGAGATCCGAGGAAGGTGACGTAAGTGTCCTTCTTGGTGGGAAAAGTTTTCTTCCCTTCCGGCTTGGGATTTGAAGTATCAGCTTCCTCCATGTCTGAATCTTCCTTGGTCTCTTTGTCTTTTTTGGGGGTTTTTCTTTCCCTTCTTCCGCTTAGCTTTGTAGCCCACGGTATCATCTCTCTTGATGTCGTCATTAAAACGACATTCAGAGTTGGTGTGGGATGAGCCCCTATTGGTGTCTAAGTGATGCACACATGGGTTATTGGCAATGTCGGCCCAAGAGTAGGTTTTTCCTAGTTGCTGTTCTCCTCTACCTTGGACCCTTGAAGTCCAAAGGCCACGCCCGCGGCCTCCGCCGTGTCCTCCTCGTCCTCCAGACCCGGAAACAGTAGTAACCACCGCTGTTTTCGCATTGGGTTTTTCTTCCGAGATATTTTTGCGCTTCTGAGCTTGTTTCTTTGGTTGTCCTGCCGACTGAGGCACAACCAGGACATTAAGTAATCCCTCTGCATCGTCGTCAGCATCTGCATACTTGCTCGCTGTTTCTTTCATTTTTCCCAAATCAGTGACCTTGTCACACTTCAAGCGGTGACGTAGTAGACCAATTGGGAGTCCTGCGATGAAAGCTTCAATCACGGTTTGATTGTTTACTCCTTCACAGGAGTTCTTGGTGTCGATCCATCGTCCGAGGTAATCCCGGCAAGTTTCTTCGACTTTCTGGGTGCAACGCTGTAGGTCTCCGACCGAATAGGGCCTCCGATATGTGCTTCCGAAATTCCGAAAGAACACACTTTGCATGTCATACCAGTTATGGATGGTGTTCTCCGGAAGTTCATTGAGGCATGATCGCACCGTCTTCCGCAACATAAGCGGGAGATATCGGGTTGCGACCAGGCTGTTTCCGCCTTTGGCGATGCAGCAAGCTTGGAAAATATCATGTAGCCAAGTATCTGGCCGAGCAATGTCGTCGTAGGCTTGGATGTGCCTTGAGATAGCAAATCCTTCCGGGAATCATGTAGCTCTGATGCATGGTCCGAAGCCCTTTGGGCCCACGTACATGTCATTGTTTACATAGCGCCGCGCCTCTATGTTGGAATTGATCCTCTGCCTTGCGTCGCTCGAGGATAGAGATCGTCCCAAATGTCGGTTGTGGATACGGTGCCTTGGAGCCGGACTTTGGCTTCTGCCACCACCTCCTCCACCACGTCGTCCTCCTTGTCCCCCTTGGGAGCCGTTGTGATGACTGCTTGGTGGAGAGGGTGGGGCAGCTGAATTGTTTCCGGCTGAATGTCGGCCTCCGCCCGGAGTGTCATTATTCCAGTTCTGGGGAGGATCTTGACTCCGACGAGCCCCCTGCTGGCTTGTGAGCATGGTTTCCGTCGTTCCTTCGTCCGTCGTTCCCACCACGATGAGGCTCAGCCAGACGGCTTGCATGTTTAGGAGGTGGCATTTTTGATGATCCTCCTCCCGACGTTTCTCTTTATCTTCTCCCCTTCAATCGTTAGACTCTCGTCGGGGAGGGTTCTTCGGATTTAGTGCAGCAATGGCATCTTTCTCGGCCTCTGGAGCGACATTGCTCCAGTTACGCGCAGTTCTGTGTTGCTGTCCTGACGATCCACTTCTTCAATAATTGTCTTCCCGACGTTCGGGGTGATGATACTGCGCCCGGATGTAATGGGATCTTACGCCAGCCCATGCCGGATCCGTCCGACATTGGTCAGAATCCGAGACCAGTTTTTGACTTCCAGACAGGGCGACCTTTTGCTGCTCCAGTCCCTTTTTGAGTAGTTTGATACCCAAACGGATCTCCTCCGATCCTGGATTAGCCGATAGAATTTCTTGGGCCGCCACGGTATTCTGTACTGGGGTTGGGTAAACCCAATCTCCATTGCTATGTTTCCGTGGATTCCCCATCTCATCTCAAAAAAGGACGGCACGGACACGTGGGAATTGGTCGTCATTGGTGTGACGCTTCCGTGTCTTCTGATGCAACCGAGACATGTAGTCCTTAGTTGACATGCGTTTCTTCTCCACCTCAATGTTTTTGGCTTCATCAAGGAGTTGTTGACGACACGCTTCTAGGGCTTGCGCCCTTTCGTCCAACTCATCCGCAGTAAGTTCTGCGGCTGTAGGGATAGGTGTGGTTAATGCAGCATCGATGAGGTTACGCACACCTTCGGTGATCACGTGTCCATCCACCGATGCTCCTTTTTTCGGCTCTTCTAGGATAAGTGCTCCATCCGAGTCTTCCTCGTATTCCTCCGCAATCACCTCCTCTGTTAGAGGGTCTTTTGTCGGGGTCTTGTTCTTCTTGTTCCTCTTCTTTGCCTTCTTGGCAGCACCGGTAGGAAAGACGGCTTTGGGTCCGTTTCCCGGAGTCAAGCTCTGATCGGTACTTTCGGACATCTGGACCTCGGGATTATCTCCGACGTCCATGTCATCCTGCGCTTTGGGAGAGCGTTCCCCTGATCCTTCATCCATGGCTTCTCCTTCTTCTGCAGCTTTGGAGTTGTACTCCTCTTCATATTCCACGGAGAACTTTCGGAAATCTGCCGACGTCATAGATTCTTCCGAGGATGCGGGAACGTCGGCGTTTGTTCCAATTGCCTCCAGCACAGTGTCAGTGTTTTTTCTAGCATCGGTAGAGCCGGATCCGGATCCCACGTATCCGACAAAGTGCGACGCATGCCTCCTGAGGTACCTGCGGCTTTCGCGATTAGCCATGTTGAAACTTTTGATGGTCTCGAGGATGGCATATGCGCTTTCGCCTTGTAGTATCATACGTCTCAGTGTGTACCTCAGGAAAGGCCTGTCTGTCTCGGCGTCATCAGAGCCGGAATCAGTGTCATTATTATGCTCCTCCTGAATTTTGACTTCCACGGGTGGGTCGATCTGGGATCCGGCTTCTCCAGGTAGATCCACTCCAGATTCGACTTGGGCCGCTAGGTTTTCTTCAGGCTCGGATTTCTCCACTATCTCCGCAACTGGTGTAGGCTGGGTGGGATTAGGGTTTTCTGAGATCCGGAACTCTGCCGCCTCCACGGATAAAGGGGACCCAGAAAATTCTTCTCCCTCTATCATCACCGCTAGGGTGGGTTGGGTAGGTTCCGCGAAACCGATGTAAACATCGATCTCACCAAAAGACATGATTGTGTAGGCAGTCACGGCCTCCCTAGCCGGAATCCAAGTCTCGTCGAGAACGATGAGAGGGACATCGCTGGCGTAGAGGATGCGACCGACGATGATAGTCTCGCCGATTCCGATTCTTGTAGATTCCGCTCGGAACGCAGATCCGAAGCTCACTTGCCCCATGGTGGGCGCCAACTGTCGTCAGATTGAGGACAAGTACGCCATGAGGGGGTCCACGAGGTGTTTGGAAGAGTGGGGTGTGAGACGTACGGTGTTCCGGGACGGGGGAGCACACAAGTTTACCCAGGTTCGAATCCACCTGCTTTGGATGGATCCTACTCCTGCTAGCAATCCAGTAATACGGCAGAGCTGGAATATGGGTTACAATGGTTTCACCTGTGTGAGTTGAGGGTCTAAAGTATTGGGTGTTCCCTAAATGCTCTCCCTAGGACGGCTTATATAGATATCTGGCCTAGGGTTTATAGGAGAGATCTATCCGGCTACGACTAAGAGTCGGTTACAGAGTACATCTTGAACTACAAGTAACATTATGGGCCCAAGTCGGTAAGTCTTCTGGGCCTTCCTGTAGCCGGATTGGACTCCATCTTTCTCCCTGACTGGGCCGCCCATGAAGCAAACTCTAACCCAAAGTGGGCCACCCTGGTTAGTGAGGAACTGGGAGGATACCCGGAAAGTATATCCCCAACATGCGGTTTGTGGAAAGAACACACATGCAATGACTCTAGTGGTTGATCCATGTGTGGTTTGTGAAAATAACACACATGCAATGACTCTAGTGCTGGTTTTAGTATAAGAACACACATGCAATGACTCTAGTGGGTCCACATGTGGTTTGTGAAAAGAACACACATGCAATGACCACTGGTTGATCCATATGTGGTTTGTGGAAAGAACACACATGCAGTGGCACTGCTTGATCCATGTGTGGTTTGTGGAAAGAACACACATGCAATGACTCTAGTGCTAGTTTTAGTATAAGAACACACATGCAATGACTCTAATGGATCTATATGTGGTTTGTGGAAAAGAACACACATGCAATGACCACTGGTTGATCCATCTGTGGTTTGTGGAAAGAACACATATGCAATGACAGTGGTGGATCCATGTGTGGTTTGTGAAACGAACACACATGCAATGAGTCTAGTGCTGGTTTTAGTATAAGAACACACATGCAATGAATCTAGTGGGTCCACATGTGGTTTGTGAAAAGAACACACATGCAATGACCACGGGTTGATCCATATGTGGTTTGTGGAAAAGGACACACATGCAATGAACACTGGTGGATCCATAAGTGGTTTGTGGAAAGAACACACATGTAGTGACTCTAATGCTGGTTTTAGTTTAAGAACACATATGGATCCATATGTGGTTTATGGAAAAGAAAACACATGCAGTGACCACTGATTGATCCATAAGTGGTTTGTGGAAAGAACACACATGCAGTGAACACTGGTTGATCCATTTGTAGTTTGTGAAAAGAACAGACATGGAATGCCATTGGTTGATACATATGTGGTTTGTGGAAAGAACACACATGCAAGGACACTGGTTGATCCAAATGTGGTTCATGACAGGAACACACATGCAATGAGTCTTGTGGATATATATGTAGTTTGTGGAAAGAACGCAGATGCAATGAAATCTAGTGGATCTATCTTGGCAGATGTATGACATGATGCATTTCATTGTAAAATACACCCACTTTCCATTTTTATACTACTCAGCTTTACCCTTGGTTTTTTGATAATACCCAGTTTTGCCCCCCCTCTCTCTTTCGTAGGAGCCCAAACATGTGCCCACTTTGTCTGCTACGCCCTGATTGGTTGTCATAGTTGTCACACGGATCGTGCGCACCAACCGCTGATCCTGTGTGAGCCAACAAGGCTCGTTGCACATGTCGTGCCCTTCACAGGATAGCGTGAGACAAGACAGATGTCTCCCTCAACGAGAATTCTACAAGAAGGAACATGATGTCGTCCATGGAAAAAGTCGTCGAGTGGTCATGTCATGTTTAATCTAGTCTACAAAGGCCACAAGTTTACTGCACGGCAACTGGTCATCCACGGACCATCGGCTATACCATTTTTACTATGCAGCGCGCCTGCACTCTCACTTCCGATAGGCCCCCACCACACGAACCTTCCACGCGGCAGCCGGAAGAGCTACCAACCGGGGCCCTCGAGGAGGCCTAAATGTCCCCGCATTAAAAACCCAGCCTATCGGGTCCTCCATTCACACTCATCCACTACTCTCTCTTCCCTATCCAGCAAAACCCCACAATCTTGAACGTACTTGCACGAACCTTCTCCATGAAACCAGTGCGTGGGGGTGAGTGTCCGGTCATCGCCGTCGGGGTGGTGCTTCATGCGACAGATCTGGAGGAGCATCACACTGCACAAGCCAGGAGGACCTGTAGTTCAACCCCTTGGGGGACCATGTGCTCGCCAGTGCTGACGACTTTGGAGGTGCCAATGAGGGCGTGGAGTTCGACGAACACGCGCCATAAAAAAATCTATTTCTACATGTTTCATATTTTCTGCTCGAGCTTAATCTATCCTGGCATCATAAAAAAATCTAGTCCTAATGATTAGATGCAACGTACGAACCGGTACATGGAGAGATCTAGTCAGTTCTGAATGAATCCACATTATTTATTTATTAATAAGTTACCAAGAACACAAACCACATTCATTTAGGAGCGAGATGGGGAGACGACTGTAATGAACTACTAAACCTGTATAGACATGTTATTGCATCGAAAGTAACTTGGAATGGTGGAAGGAATATATATTTATTATTTTTCTCATTTTGGTTTGTATTCCATACATTACAAGTGTATTCAAGTGAGATGGACTCTGACAAGGAGACTAGGGACAACAAGAGCGGCCATGTCATGATGAAGCTCAAGAGCAGGATAATCTCTTTCCGCACTCGACTTGGGGAGCTCAAGTGCCCTTTCTATAAGAAAGGAGTCAACCCAAGGATTGCCAGCTTGATTCCGCATGTGGTTGGCATCGGTAAAAGCCCGGCTAGTAAACACAAGTCGGCGACCAAGGCTAAGCATGCTGCTTATGGCAAGTTCCTGAGGGAGTATGTCAAGACCGGCCTAGTGTCCCCTTACTTAGGAATCAACAACTTCTAGCCGACCAACCTCGTCACTGTGCTAGCCCAGCCACTAATAATATTTACTTCTCTTACTGTATCTAGACCCTTAAACTATGGGGATTTCTATTTTCCCTTCAAAATATATTCAAGTTCATCTGTTTTATGGAGTTAAAGTTCCGGTGGCATACTCGTTATTTTGCATGGATAGAGGGGTGGCCCCAATAGATATAATTGTTATCCTATCCGCTAGATCACAGAGGATCAATGGTTGGTGGGCAAAACTGAGTACAACTGAATCGCCGTGGTTAGACACGAGGGAAAAACGTGACTCACGGTACGTGTGTGCGGTGCACGGGCGGTAGCGAACGCGGTGCACGTGCGGCCGTGCACGGTGCATTAGCGAACGCGGTGCACGGTAGTGAAACGAAACGTTGCTTCCCTTCTCCTTTAATAGAGGCCTCCCCACTCCCACTCATCACGCACTCGCTCACTCAACCGTCTCTACTGTCCCATCACCTTCTGCAAACGCCCAAGAAAACACCAATCACGTTGGCGATGGAGAAGATCGGCGTGGTGGCCATCGGCGCCTCGAAGGCCGCCGGCAAGGAGCCCCCCCATCCCCATCCCCGTATCCATCGTAGCCGCCAGCGAGGAGGCCCCCGCCGGTCTCGGACAGATCCCGCTTGGCTGGGACCCCTACGAGGAGGTTGTCTACATAAGGCCGCATAACCCCTACGACACCAGCATCGCCGAACCATGGTCTAAGGTAACCAGGGTTTTTTCCCCTTCCCTTGTTCTTCCCCCGTTCCCATCGTTGGATGCTAGATCGTATGTTATTAGGGCTCGGCTGTTCGTATTTTTTATAGTAGCTAATCCTCTTGTGTTAGATCTCGATTTTCGATGAATTCCCCTGTTTGTAGTTGGGATCAGTATTCGATTTGGTTTGAGATTTGGGGAATAATCGGGAGATCTCATTCGGTTAATTTATGCAAAAAATCAATCCCGATAATCAAAGTATCTCAATCATGTCCTTATTTCACTCTACTGTTTTTTCCAACAGGAGGATAGCAGCGACCTCCGCAGCGACGACGAGTCCAAGGACACCAAGACTCGTCATGTGCTGAGGAGGCTAAAGTCCGGTCAATACAATAACTTCTTGGCCGACGACGTGTACAGGTGCCCCTTCTTCCCCACCAGGAGGCTCCACGGCACGGACTTCGACTCCCTAGTGAAGCATGCCGAGGATGTGAGGACCTACGGCGAGTCTATGAACGTCCACGGCTTCAGGGCCAAGCACCAGGCGCTCGGTCTTCACCTCCACAACCTCCAGAATGTTACTATCGAGGAGGGTCGCATGCCCCTGATCAAACCCAAGGCGCCCAAGGTCAAGGGGCTGGGCGGCAAGAAGTGGAGGAGGCGCTAGAGGGAGGAGGCGGATGACCTCCTAGCAGAGGCCACGAGGGGCCACTGATCAGCTGCTGCTGCTACTATAAAGCAGCTTCTTTTGTCTTGTCTATGTTGAAGCAGTCCGCTGCTATTGCTGAGCAGCCTAATTGTCGAACCTTTTTAAGTACCATACTATATAACCTATATTAGCTGCTTTATCTACATCTGCTCTGTTTACTTAATTTATTTTTGGTGCTGGTTTGTTTTGCTGCTCTAGATTTTCTACCAGATTGGGGAAAAACGATCACAAAAGGAACAATGAATGAAGAGAGAAGCTGCTCTAAATTCCCTAGCTTTTTGGGCAAAAAGACACAACTGTTAGAGAGAGAGGGGAAAAGGCGCTCTTAAAAAGGCCAAATAACAAAACAAAACTTCCACTTTAGGCGCCATGGCGCACGTAACGGCCAAGCCTTTGACCAGACGGCACCCCCCTCCGAGCGCATGTGAGGGCTTCGGAATATCGGGAGGGCAAAAGTGAGGACAAACGAGACACAATGTTGCTATAGCTAAATCTGACAAAAAGCTGAATTTGGCTTTACCATGCAATTTGGCTAGAGCTCCGCAATGTAGCTATTCTAAATCCCTAAAATATGTGGTGCGTTGAAACCTAATGCTTTTCCACCGACATGTGTGTTGCAAAGTTGCTTCATCGTGCATGCTTACACAAGTGGCCTACAGAGAAACTTATAGAAGCATGGGCAAACGAGCTTCATTTTGGCAAATTCGGGACAAGCTTTGCGTAATCAGCAGGACTGATCGGCTGGGTGGCTGCCCCGGGGTGCAGGGATGCTAGGTCCATGTCTATGCTTACACTTCTTAAACTTGTTAGGAATTAATAATAACTGTACACTTCCTTCTGTCCTGTCACGTTACATCGTGTCAGCACCGCGCACCCGCTGCAGATCGGCAACAGGACGGTGGTCTACGTGACCGGTCTCTACCACGCCAAAGCCACGTCGCACACCCGTCCCATCGCCTACCGGGACGAACACCGAATTTAATCGCTAGGATTGGAAACCATCGGTGCTCGCCCGGTCAAACTTGCATCTGCATGGGTATGACCGGAATATTGGTAAACGGAAATTAAGCATCGCCTTCCGTCTCCTCAGGACATCACTATGCAAAAATCCCCAACTCATTCCTTCCGCCAGCGCCGCCACCGCAAGAACCATCGACGCTGCGGCAGGCACCGCCTCCCCTGGCCATACCACCACAACAGATCACTCCACCTCCATGCCTAGTCCCAGCCACCACTACCCACCCTAGGCCACCGCCGCCGCATTAGCTTCTGCCATGGATGCAGAGTATGGCGTGTTCGGCGATGGGAGCGACTACACCGATGAGTACACCGTCACCGCCCATGGTAGCACCAAGCTGACGGTCGTCCACACAAATGCGTCAGTGGAGGTCGCCAAGGTCATCGCAATGTACGAGCAGTGGCTACAGGAGCCGATGGATAGGTACAAGATCGTTGGCCTTGACCTCAAGTATGCCGGAGATAGGAAGAGGATGGCGCTTTTGCAGCTGCCATGCGCAACCACTTCCTCCTATATCACGTATGTAGGGCCAAATTTGTATGCCTGGATCTTCACGAGTTCCTACTCAGGAGGGAGATCTACTTCGCCAGCATAGACATCAAGAACGACACTCCGAAGCTAGAACAGGATCTCCTCATTCATGTCGTCAATCACGTCGATCTCCAACGTTTGTGGAGGTACCCGTATGGCGGTACAGGGAAAGCCGTCATGGCTAGACTCGCTTCCAACATCATTGACTGTGAGTACGCCGGCATGAAATCGAGTTCCTGAAGCACCTACGCGAGCGATGGGAGTGGAGGCACCTGGATTACGATGCGATCAAGTATGCAGCTAGGGACGCGTATGTCTGCTACGAGATGGTCAATAGGATTTGGCGGGTGGGTGAGTGTGCTGTTTACCACTACTAGTTTTGCATTTCATTCCTAGTTTTATCTCGCCTGTATTTTATCTCGCATGTAGTTTCGAAGCATTCTGTGTGTAAGAACCAAGCTCGTATGATCCCTATGCTATTAGCTACTTAACCTGTATGAATTACATTCCCCCTTTTGTATGCGCAACATTCATTCTTACAAATTCTGTCTATGCCATTTGCATGCGGCAGAATCTAGGACTGACATGCATAAGGCGTGATACAATCATAAGACATAACCAAACCCAGATTATAGCAAAGGATACTGTCATTATCCAGATTATAGTTTGACAAAGGTAATACGCAGCAGTTCGTAATTTCTCACATAGTGTAATTATGAAATAACATGTTTTCATAAACACAACAATTATGCACTAGTAGTCTACATCCCAGCCTGTTGGAGAAGGCAACCGATCCCAGGATGCCTTCGGTCGCTTGCCCCGGTTTGTAGATTCATCTACACTCTGGCATCTGGGGCAAACAACCTGCCTTGGTGGTGGTTCAATGATGCGATGCCTAGAACGAGATTTTACAATCTGGCGGTACAGCTCGTGGCTAACATACCCGTCAATTGCAGCGTACTTCAGATTAGGTTCAGATAGTGGCTTATCCTCCGAGTAATCGTGCCCTAAACGCCTCCACGAACATCTCGGCAATATGTCCTTCATGTCAGCGTACCACGGGTCGATGAGTTCGGAGGCAAGAGCGGCCATCCTGGTCTTGCCGCCCTTCGTCCCTGGGATCCAGTATATTTGTTGGATGTCCACTCTGCACTCCTTTGGGATTCTAATGTTGACAGTCGGGCTTTCAAGAAGTTTACTGTCATTCATGATGTCAACACTAGTAAATGTTATGTGCTGGTTCACGAGAAAGTCATGAAACAGATCCCTATTGCTTTCGCCCCACCTGCATGAAAATGAATTCAGACAAATAATATAGCAATAACTTTTGCAAACAGATGGTTCAGGAACAAAAAGACAGTAAAGTCTACTAGATCCCGTCAGCCGCCTTCTCGCAAAAAGGCTGGTATACGAGGACATGCCCCTTAATGGAGAGTTGCACCACGGCGATCCTATGGTGATCGCGGCTGTACTCGAGGTCGAGACCTACGAACCCGTTTTCTTCGAACTATAGCTAACTCGTGTAATTATTCAGAGTGTTCCTCACCGTCCGAGGGTCGGTGGTGTAGACGACATTGATCTTCTTCACGCCATGTACTTTGATGTCGAAGTGCGCAGTTTCTTGCCTGCCGTCGTTTCGGACGTCCGGAGCATCCATGACTACAGGCAAGAGGGAAAGGATACGAAGGAAGAGGGCGATGCGGTGGTGGAGGAAATGGATGAGGCCGTGGAGGAGAAAGACGATGAGGCCGTGGAGGAGGAAACGAGATGGATAAGTGAAAGATTGGAACCGCCCTTACCAATATCTGGAATGGTGCATGACCGTTCGTAGTAGGGTGAAGGTGGAGAAAAACGGCGGTTTTACACGTCGATGCTAGCACTTCCTAAAATTTGTTCTGTGCCACTTGCATGCGGTGGAATCAATTCAAACATAGGCTTGTTTGCGCGTGCCGACCTTCACTCACTGACAGGCGGGCCGCACATTTCTCTTTTACGATTTATTTTTTCACTTCCTTTAGACGGTTCCGGTGCCCGCCCTCAATAATTACGCCCCCTTCTTGTCTTCCACGCGGACGCGAACCGGCGGCAGTGGTGGTTCCTTGCAGATTCACTCCCCACTCAAACAACTGCCCCCATCCCTTATTCCAGCCCCTCTCGAATCCATCCACCTCCTTATCACAATGCCTCCATTAATCTACCGAATTCCAGACTCCATTTGCCGCTATGGGTAGAGCTTGGGGTAGCAGCAGGCTGAAGCGAAAGGCATGCGACGATGACGCGGATCGCCAGGCCGACCGCTACCGCGAGGATTGGGGATGGCCCAATCTCAGCGCCATGAACGTGCACAGGATCGCCTCAGGGTTGGACATCATCTCAGTCAGCCGCCTCGCTCGCTGCATCCCTGGCTACCGCGTGACGATGCGGAACATGGATGAACAACCGTTCAGCACGCCAGGCCTTATTTACCCCGATAATAGCAAATGACCAGACGACCGCGATGGCCACGTAACTTCCAGTATCTAGCTTATTCGTTCAGTCATATCGTTGATTCATATGTGCTGAACTCTCATCGGAATCCTATGTTCCTTTTGTTGAACATGTTGTGTGCATGCGCGGTTTGAACAAATCGAACCATTTAAGACTATTCTGTACAGCGGAAGCTCTGCTCGTACCTGATATTCTGGTATTTTCGTAGTGACGCGGTCTTACTTTAGGTGATAGACGAGTTGTCAATTTCGATTTTGCAATGGAATGCCTTCCAGGTGATATTCTGTTTCCTAAAATAAAAACAAATAGATTAGACGATTTAAGGATGTTATGCCTCGAGCTGTTTATGATCATCGTCAGGAGTTTGTTCTGGGGGCTCTGCTACTACTCCGTATATTGAGTATCTTCATAGTGTAGGCGATATCTGAGGAGACACTCGTATTTAGATGATATTTTGTGTACTTTAATCTGAAGGCCCAGTTGTCAAATTGTATTTGCAATGGAATCTATGCTAGTTTATTGTACCAAATGACAACAAACTCTGCAGAATATTCATGCAAAACTGATGCTGTTGGATAAGTGGTCCGAATCAGTAGTGGTGAATATCAAGGAAGAAGAAGAGACGAAAATGGAAGATGACTAGAACTGGGTGGGTGGCAACGGCGAGTGGCTGGTCCTTTTATCCCAGGATGGCAGTACTTGGACTCTAAAAAATGCCTACAGATCGAAGAGACTTGCAGTGCCATCTTTGAAGGGTGTCGGCATTACTGCATCAACAGCGGGTGGCCGCCGCCCATTTCCGAATTCGCTTACAGGTTGAACATGGCAGAACTTGACCTCGTGAAGGTACAGCTCCCACATAGACCGCGGGAGGAGGCATGGAAGAAATGGAAGTACGACCTCTTAGTGGTGTTCGATAAGGAAATCACATTCATTAGATGCCCAGAAGACAAGTAATGGACAGTCTTGCGCGACGACTTCCTCCGGCCGGAGAAGTATGTCGATGCCGTCTTCACCTACGGCTACTCTTCGTACAGACCGCAACGCATTTTATGCGGTCACTGAACCTAGAGGCGACGTGCATGTTTGGGAGCCGTCCATTTGGGGTGAGTCATGGTGTCATATAGCATGTAAACTCCCATTCAAAATTCTGCTTACTGACTATTAGTAACACGCAAGTACCCACGCAGCCCCACACATCATTCCAGCTCCGGTCATCGAAGATGTAGTAGCAGATGTTGAACTTGGGACACGGCCCTGGTTCCTAGCACCTCTCGGAGACAACACGGAACATGATGATGAACTCTTGTGGATTCATATCAGGGGAGCACTAAACGGCGTTGGTGATACAATAGAATATATGGGGACACAACTTTGTTCATACCCATCGCTGTGGTGTCACTTTTTCTCGAGGTCCGCATGCCCATCCGAAGACCCAATAGAGCAAGTCTAGAGCAGAGTCAACAATCTGAAGGGACAATCTATGTTTCTTGTGATCAACTACCCTTTCTTTGCCGGAGCCCCTGGAGCTGTTGAACCTGTAATTGCTCAGGCAGCCCTGGCCCCTAATGCTGCTTCTAGTGGTGGTGGTGTTGGTGGTGGTGGAGCTCACGAAGAACTAGCTGCTGCTGCTCCTGGTGAAGCTGACGAAATACTTGGTGATGCTGCTGCTGGTGAAGCTGACGAAATACTTGCTAATGCTGCTGCTGGTGAAGCTGACGAAATACCTGCTGAGGCTGCTGCCGGAGTCCAGGAAGAACATGTTGGTGTTGTTGCTGAGGTGCCAGCACTTCCAGTGTTGATAGCAGACTATGTGTTTGCTGCACACTCACGCTCCTATCATGTTGACACTCTAGATTCGACCTGGAGCCGAATCCACATCGGGGGGAGGGGGCCTACAATTGGCTCATCAGTGGGGTCGTACTATTTGAAGGAGAATGAAAGATGTCCAAACGCAGCATTGTGGTTCGTTCCAACGATACCACCAGCTCCAGGGACCTAGTGCTCATACTAGCAGATCCGATGAACCATTTGTCTTTATCTTTATCATTAGTTACGTTGATGTGTGTAAAGACTAAGATGTGCTTATTTGTGTAAGGCTAAGTTAGGCCCAACTGCGTAATTTTCAGTGAAGCCCAGTTTTTCTTTCCACGCCCATAACAACAGAATTGCAGCATAGAACATACAAATATAATGTGCATCCAGGAATTTTTGTTCAGGATAACAACCACTTCAAGCAAATGATACATCGTGTACGCATTTGAATGCATCACTAGAATGTGTCACCTATTGATGATTGATGAAATGGATCTAGCTTTTCTGCGCGTATTTGCATTGAATCGCTCATTGATTTGTTCAGATATTTTTTGGCAATGGCTGATGAACTCCACTCTCTTGGTAACTTGCTTCGTCAGCGAGCACTTGTTGATGCGATGCAAAGTACAGAACATGGTCGTCATCGTCACTCCATTCAGGTTCTCTATGTTCCGTCATCACGGAGCAACTAATTTCAAATGAAAATCTAGTAAACAATATATGTGTACATTGTTAGAGTATGCAATGGCCACGGTACATACATGTTTTTCTACAATCACAAGAAGAAAACTTGATGCATTTTCACCTTGTTGGCGTTGTGCCGAACTGGGTTGATGTGGCTTTGGGGTTCAGAGAGGAAGGCGTCGTGGCTGGTGCATGTGCGACCACGACGACGACGAGCTCGGATTCTGGAGGAGGCCAAGAGGGCCTAGCATGGTCGGCATGGTGACAGATCTCACCCGGGAATGAATTCCCGTCCCCACGTCGTGCCAATAGTGCTGTCATGGTGAGGGTGAGCTCCGATTCGGGATGGGGAGGAGAACGGGCCGAGCAGGTACGTCAAAGTCCTACCTCCGTGTCATGGCCGCGACCACAGATTGCCTCCCCGAAGGAAGAAGAAGACATGTAAAGGATGCATGCGCCAACACTGCAAGCCTACATGGCAGCGACGACGACAGCGACATAACGGTGAAAGCTGACAGGGGGGGCCCAACTTGACGGCTGTGAGCCAGATTTTTTGTATTGAAACGTAAAGTTTAATTCATGCCGAAAAAGACCCTCTGAGTATTTGGCACACCAACTATAGCCATCGCGGCTGATTTCAGGGAACTCGGGTACCGCGTTACCTGGCCACCCCAACTTTCAGGCCGCAAAATGATATTCTCGCTGATGATGATGCTGGTGGTGATGATGATGATGATGATACCGATGAAGTCCAGCTTGATGGTGGTGTTGGTGGCGACGATCTCCCCTTTGCGGGAAGGAATTCCCCTGGCAAAAATCTGTCTGCCAGAAAGATCTTTCTCTCTCGGTGTTTTTTGCCCCGCAGAGGCGGCGGAATCTTTCTGTGGTCCCTTCCCAGGTATTAGGGTTCCGTGGAGATAATATACGCTAGAGGGGAGAGCTCGAGGTGGGCCAGGGCGGCCACACCACCTGGTGGTGTGGCCTAGGCTGGCCCGCGCCAGGGGGTGGTGTGGGCCCCTGTGGCCCATCTCCACTCCTCCTTCTGGATTCCTTCGTCTTCTGGAAAAATAGGATTTTCTATATATTTTCACGGATTTTCTGATCTTCGCGAATTTTTCCTCCAAACATCACCTTTTCCATCAGAATCCTGACTGTAGTGGTCCATGCTCCAAAAGTCATCAACCATGGAAAAATAGATTAAATTACATAAGTAAGACCTCTTAAAATGAAATATATCAATGAATATCAGTGAATTATTGTTGGGTCCGCAGCATAGAAAACAAAAAAATTCCTACGATGAGAACTATACGCCAAGATCTATCTACTAGATACAGAGAAACAGGTGGACATACATCCATCAAGAACTTACCCTCGAAGACAACGAGTTTTGTTAACGAGTAGGAACTCATGGTTGATGTAGTCGTACACTTGCCGATCTGAAGATCGTGTGGAAGTCCGAGCACCGCAAATCAGCAGCGCATCCATCCTTGCACACATGCTCAAGCCACCGGACAACCTCCACCTCCTCGCTCCAGAGATGCAACTCCTTCGAGATAAAATGCAACTCCTTCCAGACAAAATGCCAGCGAGAAGATGTATCTCGCTAATCCGAGACCATGGGGGAATAATTCTAGAGGGGGAGAGAGATCCTTCACGAGGAGGTGTGAGGAAGAAGGAGGAAGAGGGGGGCCTTTTATAGGAGGAGGGGGGTGCCCCTCCCCATGGCCGGCGCATCATGGGGGGTGACTCCTCACCTTCCCCATTCATGTGGTGGTAACCCCTCCACATTAAAATGCCTCTTCACATTCCCTTTTAAAGTCTACACTTTAAATGCATTAAAATTCTCTGAGTTTAATGCTCTCTCATTTAATAAAACTCTTTTATTAAATTTATTCAGAATTTTGTTAATTACTTTAATTAACAAACATTCACATAAAACCCCTGGCAACATTTCAATATCACATGCAGAACCACTTTCTGCAATGTCACCCGAAACAATTCCGGTTTCTATCGAAACAATTCCTGCGCATTGCAATTCTTTCGTCTGAAACATATGTGCTCCAAAATGGTGTCCAGTAACTCTTAAGTGTGTCACCCTATGGTTCGCGAATAATGCAGACATGATTGAGACTCCTCTCAGATCAATAATCAGTAGCGGGACCTGGAGATCCATACTGACTCCTACATATTCAACGATGACTTCTATGATCGTGAGAACCTTTAATGCTAGTAACTTAATCCCTTTATCTCATTATATAATACATGTACGAGATTTGATCATCGGTATCCAAATACCTAGTCTGATCTCGTTACCGACATGCACTTTTTTCTCGTTCCCGTGATATAACATTCTAGTGATCACATCACTTGCTTGCAAGCTATATTAATGTGATATAACCGAGAGGGCCCAGAGTATATCTATCTGTCATCGGTATTGACAAATTCCACTCTTGATCCATGAGCCTCAACATAACACCTTCGTAGCACTGAACCCATCTTTATAGTCACCCTATAACGGTGTGACGTTTGATGTTATCAAGATACTCTTCTGGTGTTAGCAATTAACATGATCTCATGGTCTAAGGATAAAGATTACTTGGTATGATGTTATAGCAATATAAACATAATTACTTGATCGTAATGCTATACTTCGGATGAATGTTCATCACATCATTTCACAAATGATGTGACCTTGTTATTAACAACATCCATTGTCTATGATTAGGAAACCTTGATCATCTTGTTAATCAATAAGCTAGTCTATAAGAGATGCATAACTAGGAACCCCTTTTGTTTATTAAACACACATGTATTGACGTTTCCGATCAATACAATTTTAGCATGCAAAATAAACATCTATTATATACGAGGAATACAAAATGACGACTTTATTATTGCCTCTCAGGGCATATTTCCTTCAGTCTCCCACTTGCACTAGAGACAATAATCTAGTTCACATAGTGATAAATCTAACACCCATGGAGTACGATCATAGAGACAGTGGCAAGTCAGTCAGAGACATCATAGATCGAACCATATACTATAAAGTACGATTACGACGTTCCAACACACCATTATGTTGTGGTGTTCTGGCAGGCATGAGTTGTGAAACTATTCCACACTCTTTCATGTGTGTGCTAAACTCGTAACTTAGATACTCACCTCCACGGTCAGACCGCAGAAATTTGATCTTTCTGTTACGATGATTTTCCACTTTATTTTGAAATTCTTTGAACTTTTCAAAGGTTTCAGACTTGTGTTTCCTCAAATAGATATACCCGTATCTACTCAAATCATCCGTGAAAGCAACAAAATAATGATATCCACCTCGCGCCGACACACTCATTGGTCCACACACATCAGTATTTATGATTTCCAATAAATCTGTCGCCCATTCCATTGAACCGGAAAACGACGTTCTAGTCATCTTGCCCATAAGGCATGCCTCACATGTATCAAATGATTCAAAATCAAGTGATTCCAAAAGTCCATCAGAATGGAGTTTCTTCATGCGTTTAACGCCAATATGACCTAGACGGCAGTGCCACATATATGTAGACATATCATTATCAAGTTTAATCCTTTTAGCATCAACATTATGAATATGCGTAATACTACTATCGATATCCAATAGAAATAAACCATTCAACACAGGTGCATGACCATAAAAGATATCATTCTTATAAATCGAACAACCATTGTTTTCAGATTTAAAGGAATAACCACTTTGCATCAAACACGATCCGGATACAATGTTCATGCTCAGTGTAGGCACCAAATAACAATTATTCAGGTTTATAACTAATCCCGATGGCATATGGAGAGGTAGCGTCCCGACGGCGATCACATCAACTCTTGATCCATTGCCGACCCGCATCATGACCTCATCCCTTTCTAGTTGTCGCTTGTTCCGTAGCCCCTGAACCGAGTTACATATATTAGCAACCAATCCCGTATCAATTACCCAGGTGCTACTGCGAGTACTAGTCAAGTACACATCAATAACATGTATATCAAATATACCTTTGTTTGCCTTGCCGGCTTTCTTGCCCGCCAAATACTTGGGGCAATTGCGCTTCAAATGGCCAGTCCCCTAGCAATATTAACACTCGGTGTCAGACTTAGGGCTAGCTCGGGGTCTCTTTTCAGGTGTGGCAACAGATTTGCCACCCTTCTCACCCTTGTGCTTGCCTTTCTTGTCATTCTTGAAACCGGTGGTCTTATTGATCATCAACACTTGATGTTTTTCCTAATCTCCACTTCTACAGTCTTAAGCATTGAAAGAAGCTCGGGAAGAGACTTCTTCATGCCCTGCACATTATAGTTCATCACGAAGCTCTTGTAGCTAGGTGGCAGACACTGGAGAACACGATGTATACCTAAGTCAATGGGAATCGTTATTCCCAAGGACACAAGCTTATCAGCGTAGCCAGACATTTTGAGTACATGCTCACTAACGGAGCTGTTCTCCTCCATCATGCAGCTAAAGAACTTTTCAGAAGGATTATAACTCTATATGGCAGCATGGGTATCGAAAATCATTTTCAATTCTCCCATGGTATCAAAGGCATTGCCATTTTCGAAATGCTTTCGAAGTTCTGGCTCTAGCCCATACAGTATGCCGCAATGAACTAAGTTGTGGTCCTCCTGACGAGTCACATAGACATTATTTTCCTCGTCAAGGGCATCCGGAGATGGTGGGGGGCCTAGCGGCTCCTCTAGCACATATTGCGTTTGTGCAGCAGTGAGGAGAATCCTCAAATTCATAGCCCAGTTTGTGAAGTTGATACCATTCGCAGCAAGTTTCTCTTTCTCCATGAACACATTGAAATTAAAAGTAGGTGGTGCCATCTACAATAGAATTTTTCAAGTTTATTTAGGCTAAGTTTATGATAGAGTGAGTTCAACTAATCCTAATTACTAATGAACTCCCACTCAAAAACGACATCCCTCGTGTCCTTTTGGTGATTACATGAACCAAATCCACTACACCAAGTCCGATCATCACGTGAGTTGATGTAGCTTCAAAGGCGAGCATCTATATGGGCATCATATCAACTATATGACTCATGCTTAACCTTTCGGTCCATGTTCCGAGGCCATGTCTGTACATGCTAGGCTCGCCAAGTAAGAACCTTAGTATTCGCGTGTGTAAAACTGTCTTACACCTGTTCCTATGAAAGCATAGAGTCGAGTAGACCCGATCATCACGTGATGTCTCAAAACACGATCCACAGAACGGTGCATACTTAAGGAAGAACACATTTTATCTTGATATTTAAATGAGGGATCCTCTTACAATGCTACAAAAAGCGCCAAACTAGCAGTATAAGATGCTAACGTCCAATGTGTAAAGTGAGATGATATGTTCCATGCATTTGATCTCAATCATTTGCATCGTGGTATGCTCTCTATCATTCCTTTGTGTGTAAGGCCAAGGTCTATGGAAATTACACGTTGATTGTTGTAAGAGTATCTATCATACATCTACTTACAACAATACCATATCAAGACACTAGCCCAGCAACAATCTAAACTAGAAGCCTCTAATTTATCAATTGCAAGTTTTACGTGGCTTAGGGCTTTCAGAGATAGAACCGGTCTTACATACGAACATGAACCACAACGAGGATAACCAAGTTATTAGCAACTCGTTGTAAATCAGATATTGACTATAGTAGGAGAGACAGACACCCGCCAGCCACTTATGCAAAACAAGTTGCATGTCAGTCGTGGAACCGGTCTCATGTATGTTGACATGTAAGGTTGGTCTGGGCCGCTTCATCCCACCATGCCACCAATATCCAAAATACATAGAAGATGCACTAACATGATCAGCATCGCCCACATATAAACATATGTGTACTACCCGTGCAAAGCACCTACGCATAGATCAGGCTCTGATACCACTGTTGGGTCCACAACATAGAAAACAAAAAATTTCCTACGATGAGAACTATACGCCAAGATCTATCTACTAGATACAGAGCAATGGGTGGTTATACATCCATCGAGAACTTACCCTCGAAGACAATGAGTTTTGTTAACGAGTAGGAACTCGTGGTTGATGTTGTCGTACACTTGTCGATCTCAAGACCGTGTGGAAGTCCGAGCGCCACAAATCAGTAGCGCATCCGTCCTCGCACACACGTTCAAGCCACTGGACAACCTGCACCTCCTTGCTCCAGCGATGCAGCAGAAGAAGCAACTCCTTCTAGACGAAATGCCACCGGGAACATGTATCTCGCTAATCCAAGACCATGGGGGAATAATTCTAGAGGGGGAGAGAGATCCTTCACGAGGAGGTGTGAGGAAGAAGGAGGAAGAGGGGGCCTTTTATAGGACGAGGGGGGTGCCCCTCCCCATGGCCGGCGCCTCATGGGGGGCGACCCCTCACCTCCCCCATTCATCTGGTGGTAAACCCTCCACATTAAAATGCCTCTTCACATTCCCTTTTAAAGTCTCCACCTTAAATGCATTAAAATTCTCTAAGTTTAATGCTGTCTCATTTAATAAAACTCTTTTATTAAATTTATTCAGAATTTTGTTAATTACTTTAATTAACAAACATTCACATCAAACCCCTTGCAACATTTCAATATCATATGCAGAACCACTTTCTGCAGTTTCACCCGAAACAATTCCGGTTGCTATCGAAACAATTCCTGCGCTTTGCAATTCTTTCGTCTGAAACATATGTTCTCCAAAATGGTGTCCGGTAACTCTTAAGTGCGTCACCCTATGGTTCGCGAATAATGCAGACATGATTGAGACTCCTCTCAGATCAATAATCAGAAGCGGGACATGGAGATCCATATTGACTCCGGCATATTCAACGATGACTTCTATGATCGTGAGAACCTTTAACGCTAGTAACTTAATCCCTTTGTCTCATGATATAATACATGTCCGAGATTCGATCATCAGTATCCAAATACCTAGTTTGGTCTCGTTACTGACATGCACTCTTTTCTCGTTCCCGTGATATAACATTCTAGTGATCACATCACTTGCTTGCAAGCTATCTTAATGTGATTTCACCAAGAGGGCCCAGAGTATATCTATCTATCATCGGGATTGACAAATTCCACTCTTGATCCATGAGCCTCAACATAACACCTTCGTAGCACTAAACCCATATTTATAGTCACCCTGTTACGGTGTGACATTTGATGTTATCAAGATACTCTTCTAGTGTTAGCAATTAACATGATCTCATGGTCTAAGGATAAAGATTACTTGGTATGATGTTATAGCAATATAAACATATGACTTGATCGTAATGCTATACTTCGGATGAATGTTGATCACATCATTTCACAAATTTTGTGACCTTGTTATTAACAACATCCATTGTCTATGATCAGGAAACCTTGATCATATTGTTAATCAACAAGCTAGTCTGTAAGAGAGGCATAACTAGGAACCCCTTTTGTTTATTAAACACACATGTATTGACATTTCCGATCAATACAATTATAGCATGCAAAATAAACATCTATCATATACGAGGAATACAAAATAACAACTTTATTATTGCCTCTCAGGGCATATTTCCTTCAGTCTCCCACTTGCACTAGAGACAATAATCTAGTTCACATAGTGATAAATCTAACACCCATGGAGTTCTGGTGTTGATCATGTTTTTCCCTAGGGAGAACTTTAGTCAACGGATCTACTACATTTAGGTCCGTCTATACTTTACAAATCTTTATATCTCCATGCTTGACATGCTCGCGGATGGAGTGAAACCGGCGCTTAATATGCTTTGAATTCTTGTGAGACCTCGGTTCCTTGGCGTTGGCTATGGCTCCATTGTTGTCACAATAGATCACCATTGGGTCCAATGCACTAGGAACCACACCTAGTTCCGTTATGAACTCCTTCATCCAAACCGCTTCCTGCGCAGCTTCTGAAGTAGCAACATATTCCGCCTCTGTCGTTGATCCAGCCACCACAGGTTGTTTGGAACTCCACCAACCAATTGCTGCTCCGTTCAAGAGAAATACGTATCCGGATTGAGACTGAGAGTCATCCGGATCGGTGTCAAAGCTAGCATCGACATAACACTTAGCGACTAGCTCTTCTTCACCTCCGTATACAAGAAACATATCCTTGGTTCTTCTCAAGTACTTAAGGATATTCTTGACCGCTACCCAGTGTTCCGAACCTGGATCAGATTGGTACCTACTAGTCAAACTAATAGCATGTGCCACACCCGGTCGTGTACATAGCATGGCATACCTTATAGAGCCTATCGCCGAGGCATAGGGGATCTTATCCATTATCTCTCTTTCTTCCGCCGTAGCCGGACTTTGAGTCTTGCTCAATGTCTTGCCTTGCAACATAGGTAAGAACGCATTCTTACTTCCGTCCATATTAAACTTCTTTAATATCTTATCAAGGTATGTACTCTGCGATAGCCCAATTAGGCGCCTTGATCTATCTCTATAGGTTTTAATGCCTAATATATATGACGCTTCACCAAGGTCTTTCATCGAAAATTTGCTGTTTAGATAACTTTTAACACTATTTAAAAGATCTATATCACTTCCAATCAATAATAGGTCATCCACATTGCTCCCATACATTTTCTTGTAAATACAAGCCTCTCCATAAGTTTGGACAAATCCAAACTCTTTGATCACCTCATCAAAGCGGAGATTCCAACTCCGGGATGCTTGCTTCAGTCCATAGATGGATCGCTGAAGTTTGCATACCTTATAAACATCCTTAGGATTGAAAAAACCCTTAGGTTGTATCATATACAACTCTTCTTCAATATTTCCATTGAGGAACATAGTTTTGACATCCATCTGCCATATTTCATAATCGAAATATGCAGCAATTGCTAACATAATCCTAACCGACTTAAGCATCGCTACGGGAGAGAATGTCTCATCGTAGTCAACTCCTTGAATTTGTTGAAACCCCTTTGCGACAAGTCGAGCCTTATAGATGGTCACATTACCATCACCATCATTTTTTCTTTTGAAAATCCATTTATTCTCAACGGCCTTTCGATCGTGACGTAAGTCCACCAAGGTCCAAACCTGGTTTTCGTACATGGATTCCATCTCGGATTTCATGGCTTCTAGCCATTTGTTGGAATCCGGGCTCATCATCGCTTGTTCATACATCGCAGGGTTATCCATTTCATCAACCATGAAATTCACAACAGGATTGCCGTACAGTTCAAGAACTGCACGTGTCCTACTTGACCTGCGAGGTTCGGTAGTGTCCTCTTTCGGAGTTTCATGATCAATATCATTAGCTCTCTCTTCATTAGGTGAAGTCAACTCTGAAATAATTTTCGGTGCTGTGCTACTCGCGATTTCATGAAGAGAAGGTTCAATAACCTCTTCGAGTTCTACCTTCCAACTACTCACACCTTTCACGAGAAACTCCTTCTCAAGAAAGGATCCATTCTTGGCAACAAAAACCTTGCCCTCAGATCTATGACAGAAGGTATACCCAATCGTTTCCTTAGGGTATCCTATGAAGACGCATTTTTCTGCTTTGGGTTCGAGTTTATCCGGCTGAAGATTCTTCACATAAACATCACATCCCCAAACTTTAAGAAATGACAACTTAGGTTTGTTTCCAAACCATAATTCATATAGTGTCGTTTCAACGGATTTAGATGGTGCCCTATTTAAAGTGAATGCAGCAGTTTCCAGTGCATAACCCCAAAATGACAGTGGCAAGTTAGCAAGTCAGTCAGAGACATCATAGATCGAACCATATACTATAAAGTACGATTACGACGTTCCGACACACCATTATGTTGTGGTGTTCTGGCAGGCGTGAGTTGTGAAACAATTCCACACTCTTTCATGTGTGTGCTAAACTCGTAACTTAAATACTCACCTCCACGGTACAACCGCAGAAATTTGATCTTTCTATTACGATGATTTTCCACTTCATTCTGAAATTCTTTGAAGTTTTCAAAGGTTTTAGACTTGTGTTTCATCAAATAGATATACCCGTATCTACTCAAATCATCCGTGAAAGTAACAAAATAACGATATCCACCTCGCGCCAACACACTCATTGGTCCACACATATCAGTATTGTAGCACCCCAATTGTCTAACAATTGTAATGCTACTTGTCCTAGTAAGATATTGGCTACCTCATATATATTATTGTTGCCTCATAATGATATCATGCTCATGTCATCATGCCACCTTGCATTTGAGCATCATATAAAACCCTTTTTCTTTTGGCTCTTCTCTCACATGCATTATTAATTGTATTTGCCTCTTGACATTGTATTTGGTTATTAATATATTGTCCAATGCCCAATTTGAGTTGGGGGCATATCTTTTATTTCCATTCCACCACATTTCTTTCCACCACTTTATAATTCCACCATCCTACTAGACCCTGAGCTTGTTGCCTTTATTTTGGATCTTCTCTAGCTCATGTGCAATAGGGTGGATCTAGTCCATGAAATTCTTGTGCTTGGTTTTATCTCCACTTCTTGGATATGCATAGAGTAATGCCATAATATTCATATTGTTTTCACAAATAATCAATGGCATTATTATTTTTGCATGGGCCATGCACTAGTCTTCATTACCTTCCTCTCCTTTGGTTTTTCTTTGGTCTTGTTGGTTCCTATCTTTGTGGAAAACACCTTCTACCACTCCACCATTCTCATATCCTCTCCCACATTCTTTTCTTTTAATTTATTTTCTACATGCATGATCATATGAGCTTTTCTTTTTCCACCTAATTTCTTTTCTTCCTCTTCCTTTCTTGTTTCCATTCCTTCTAGCTCAAGTTAGTCCAAGCCCCATGATCTTTCTTGAGATGTCCTCATAAACAAAATTAACAACTAGACACCTAATAATAATCTAAACCTAGTTTTCTCTTCATTATTCTTTTAACCCTATTTCTTCTAAACCCTAACCTACTCCCAACTCTCTCTCTCTCTTACTCTCCCTCTCTCTCTAACCTACTGAGTACCACCTGGCCACCCTCTCCCTGGCCCACACCCAGCCACCCAAACCCTAGCCCATGCCTAACCCGAGCTCCACCTAACCCTAGCCCGATCTACTTCCTCTTCTCTCTCTCTTTCTCTCCCGGCTCGACCTAGCCCCACCTGGCTGTCCCTCCCTCTCGACCAAGCCCCACCTGCAGCCACAGGACCAGCCCCAGCCGGCCGAGCACGTGCTTGAGGGAGAAAAGGAGTGAAAGGTGGCACGAGGCCACCTTATCTCTGTCGTGCCCCGCCTGCCTTCCTCCTTCCTCTCCCTCCTTTTCCTCCTCCCTCACGCCTCTCCTGGCTCGCCTAGATCTGGCCCGAGTCGCCCCTCCTCTCCTCCTTCTTCCTCCCCGACGTCTACCACCTGCCGTCGGTCTCCGCCAGGTCCACCTCGTCCTCGTCGTTCCCGACGTGCAGCTCGACCTGGAGGTGGCCTGGGAGACCGAGAACGCTCCACTACGACGCCCCGCAACCGCCGACGCGGACGAGAAGCTCCCCAGCGCCGCCAGTACCTCGCCGCTCCCCGAAACCCTAATTCATCGGAGCGCCAGCAACCTCGACGCCTCGCCGTTCCTCGCGCCGATCCGAGCCCACCGCTGAGCCCGCGGTGAGCATCCCCTCCTCCCTGACATGGTCCGCCTTGCCGCACCGCCCTAACGTCGCCGTGCGTTTCGTCGAACACCCACCGCGCGCCAGAGCTCGCCGGCATCTGCAGATTTTCCGCGCCGAACATCCCCTTATCTATATCGCGTCCACCTCCCTGTTAGCTTCCCTAGCCCGCCGCACCGGTCAGCCCCCTCAGCGCGCACACCCGCGGCCCGGGATCGAATCCCCGCTCCGCGCCGCGCTCGCACCTGCCGCCAGACGCGAGAGGAAGAAAAACAGTAACCGGGCCATGGTCGATTTTCAAAAAGCCCCCCACCTTTTTGATTCCTGCGACCCGCGCTCCTTTCAGCCCCACCAGTCAGCCACGCCAGCACGTTTGCAGAACACCCCTCGGCTTTTTCCGGCCGCAACCCGTGCTCCAGCCCCAGCCCCACCTGTCAGCCCCTGTCTCACTCACCGCTGACACGCGGGCCTGCGCTAGTTGGCCCACCCCGCAGTCACAGTGGCTAGGCGAGCCCGCGGTGACAAAAGTTTTTCCCGCGCGTGGTCCAGTCAGCACAAAGGCCCACCTGTCAGTGTCTGGGGTCGATTCCGCCTGACTAACAGAAGTATTTTCCCTGAGTCTGTTTTAAATTTAATCTTTTCCAAATTGATTTAAATTCAAATTCTTTTCAGATTCAAATAATTTTTAAAATACAAACCCAAATATTACATGTAATATATGTTTTGGAATCAGAAAAATGTGAGGAATTCAAATATGCCCTTCAAAATATATTTTGAACACTTTAAATTTCGAGATGACTAAAATTACAAGAAAATGCCCTTTTCCTTATTTAATTAATAACTTTTGTTTTATAACTCCAAATTTGATAAATAATATGTCTAAATCGATCAGCGCGACGAGCCCGCTCTATTTATGCAGTCCTTGTTCTGAATTGAAGCATGCATCATGTTGTCATTTAATATCTGAACTGTTTATGACAATAAAACTTGGTCAAATGAATAATAAAATGTTTTATTTCTTGTATCCACACCTCACCTTTGCCATGCTACTTTAATGCCATGTAATTGTGTATCATTCATCATGGCATGCTTGGTTGCTGGTTGCATTTCAATTCATATGCTTGTGCACTTTATTTATGTTGGCTCTTGTTTGTTTGGTTCTTCTTCGAATAGACGCCCAGCAGGAGAATTACCAGGAATCCCAGGAGTATTACCCAGATCCATCTCTCGCTTCAACTAAGCTGCCAGGCAAGCACTACCACATGCTTGCATACATACAGTACCTATTGCCTCTATCTTATTCTTGCATCATTGAGTCGCGATTGCATTAAATTGAATCCCAAGTACTGCATAGCCTTTATTTTTAAACCACACCAAGCTTGTTCCGGTCCCATGAGCCATTACTACAGGAGTTGTTTGAGCCATGCGAGTCGTAGAAAAGCATGAGTAGGGTATGTGAGTGTCTGAGGAATAACGAGGTACCTAAACAACATAACCTGAGTAGTAATGGGATAACTAATGAAAGAGGCACCGGTGAGCAATATCTGCTATTTGGTTTTTCATGCTCACTTGTGTCCCGTAGGACCCCGAGTACTTGATTCCTGTTCCTTGACTATTCGCACTATCCACATCCGGGAGGCCTTATGGACCCCCCTGAGCCAGAGCTTGATTCATTCTTATTTCTTGGGGCCACAATTAGTGTGGGGCTTTATTACTATTCTGTACCTATGCCATGTGACTGCTTTATTTAAGATTGTGCGAGGAGCACCTGTATTGTTTTGGATCGGGACACGTTTTCGCTGTATCGACAAGCCCAGTCATATTTTCGGGTTCCCAGTCGTTTACCGCCGTCCACACAAACCTTGGGTCCGTCTCGGAGCCGGCCAACTTCGTTGCGGGTAACTTAATGGGGTGGCCCCCTGAAATGTTTCTGAATCCTGTGATTGCTTTGTCGTGAATGCCTCGTTGGGTTTTGAGTTGGTTTTTCCGAGGTTGACCGAGTGTGTGTTGCTATTCGTGCACCCCTGCAGGGTAAATCTTTCTGAAAGCCGTGTCCGCGGTTATGGACGACTTGGAGCACAGTTTCTCGATCATAGACAAGTATAACTAAAGTAACGCTTTTAAATTGACTAAGTACTTGACTAGTAAATAGTGCAATACTCATGGAATGGTTAACAAAACTGCCAACGGATGATGGGGGTTGTTCGTCCGCTTCCTCGTTGGTAAGCGAGGAGGAGGATGGATCTGTTAATTATACTGTTATAACTGTTGTTCTTAATTCACGGACTTCCGTCTATCATTGGTTAGGCAGGAGGTTAGCGAGTCTCTATAGAATTGTTAGGTATTATCTTTTGCTGCAATTGCGTCACCCCAGGTTGTGTCCCCTTTAGTGGCATAAAGACTTGCTGAGTACCCCTAGGGTCTCACACGATAAATTGTTTGATTCAGATGAACAGGTGTACCTGCAAGATGGATACTGGGTGGAAGAGACAGATGATGTTGGCAACGATCATTCGGTGTAGAGATTCCGGGAACGGGGATCCGTGTGATCTGTGGGCGGGATGTGTTTATTTATGGGGCATCTTATGCCAATTTCCTTCTTATCCGTACTCGGATCTTGTTTTCCGCTTCCGCCTGATACTCTGATGTGTGATGTATGAGGAGCTATCCTAAATTATTATATCTATCTAGGACATTTGGATCTTGCCGTATGGCGTTGCAATATTTCTATTTCTTTTAGATGGAATGGTTCTGAGGACTGTTGTATGTGGCTTGCATACATACTCACTTGTGTATGTACTTGATCCCTTCGCCTGCCGATTACGCCGCTCGTTCTTGTCCCGTTGTTTGAAAGTGGTTAGGACGGCCGAAAGGTCTACCGTGAGTGGCCCTGGGCCACGCCGTACTATTTTAACCACTTTCGTTCATCCAGGCATTAACTAAGAGCGTAATTCACTGAGGTAGTTACAAGTATTTATGATTTCCAATAAATCTGTCGCCCGTTCCATTGAACCAAAAAACGGCGTTCTAGTCATCTTGCCCATAAGGCATGGCTCACATGTATCAAATGATTCAAAATCAAGTGATTCCAGAAGTCCATCAGAATGGAGTTTCTTCATGCGTTTAACGCCAATATGACCTAGACGGCAGTGCCACATATATGTAGACATATCATTATCAAGTTTAAACCTTTTAGCATCAACATTATGAATATGCGTAATACTACTATCGAGATCCAATAGAAATAAACCATTCAACATAGGCGCATGACCATAAAAGATATCATTCTTATAAATCGAACAACCATTGTTTTCAGATTTAAAGGAATAACCACTTTGCATCAAACACGATCCGGATACAATGTTCATGCTCAGTGCAGGCACCAAATAACAATTATTCAGATTTATAACTAATCCCGATGGCATATGGAGAGGTAGCGTCCCGACGGCGATCACATCAACTCTTGATCCATTGCCGACCTGCATCATGACCTCATCCCTTGCTAGTTATCGCTTGTTCCGTAGCCCCTGAACCGAGTTACATATATTAGCAACCGATCCCGTATCCAATACCCAGGTGCTACTGCGAGTACTAGTCAAGTACACATCAATAACATATATATCGCACATACCTTTGTTTGCCTTGCCGGCCTTCTTGCTCGCCAAATACTTGGGGCAATTGTGCTTCCAATGGCCAGTCCCCTTGCAATAGTAACACTCGGTGTCAGACTTAGGGCCAGCTTGGGGTCTCTTTTCAGGTGTGGAAACATATTTTCCACCCTTCATGCCCTTCTCATTGCCTTTCTTGTCCTTCTTGAAACCGGTGGTCTTATTGATCATCAACACTTGATGTTCTTTCCTAATCTCCACTTCTTGAGTCTTAAGCATTGACAGAAGATCGGGAAGAGACTTCTTCATGCCCTACATATTATAGTTCATCATGAAGCTCTTGTAGCTAGGTGGCAGAGATTGGAGAACACGATGTATGCCTAAGTCAATGGGAATCGTTATTCCCAAGGACACAAGCTTATCGGCGTACCTAGACATTTTGAGTACATGCTCACTAACGGAGTTGTTCTCCTCCATCATGCAGCTAAAATCTTTTTAGAAGCATTATAATTCTCTACGGCAGCATGGGTATCGAAAATCATTTTCAATTCTCCCATGGTATCAAAGGAATTGCCATTTTCAAAATGCTTTCGAAGTTCTGGCTCTAGCCCATATAGTATGCCGCAATGAACTAAGTTCTGGTCCTCCTGACGAGTCACATAGACATTATATTCCTCATCAGGGGCATCAGGAGCTGGTGGGGGGCCTAGCGACGCCTCTAGCACATATTGCTTTTGTGCAGCAGTAAGGAGAATCCTCAAATTCATAGCCCAGTTGGTGAAGTTGCTACCATTCGCATCAAGTTTCTCTTTCTCCATGAACACATTGAAATTAAAAGCAGGTGGTGCCATCTACAACAAAATTTGTAAAGTTTATTTAGACTAAGTTTATGATAGAGTGCGTTCAACTAATCTAAATTACTAATGAACTCCCACTCAAAAATGACATCCCTCGTATCCTTTTGGTGATTACATGAACCAAATCCACTACACCAAGTCCGATCATCACGTGAGTTGATGTAGCTTCAAAGGTGAGCATCTATATGGGCATCATATCAACTATATGACTCATGCTTAACCTTTCGGTCCGTGTTCCGTGGCCACGTCTGTACATGCTAGGCTCGCCAAGTAAGAACCTTAGTATTCGCGTGTGTAAAACTGTCTTACACCCGTTCCTATGAAAGTGTAGAGTCGAGTACACCCGATCATCACGTGATGTCTCGAAACACGATCCACAGAAGAGTGCATACTTAAGAAAGAACACATTTTATCTTGATATTTAAATGAGGGATCACTTTGCAATGCTACAAAAATCGCCAAACTAGCAGTATAAGATGCTAACATCTAATGTGTAAAGTGAGATGATATGGTCCATGCATTTGATCTCAATCATTTGCATCGTGGTATGATCTCTATCATTCCTTTGTGTGTAAGGCCAAGGTCTATGGAACTTACACGTTGATTGTGTTGTAAGAGTATCTATCATACATCTACTTAGAACAATACCATATCAAGACACTAGCCCAGCAACGATCTAAACAAGACGCCTCTAATTTATCAATTGCATGTTTTACGTGGCATAGGGCTTTCGGAGATAGAACCGGTCTTACCTACGAACATGAACCACAACGAGGATAACCAAGTTATTAGCAACTCGTTGTAAATCATATATTGAATATAGTAGGATGGACAGACACCCGCCAGCCACTTATGCAAAACAAGTTGCATGTCAGTCGTGGAACCGATCTCATGTAAGATGACATGTAAGGTTGGTCCGGGCCGCTTCATCCCACTATGCCACCAATATCCAAAATACATAGAAGATGCAATAACATGATCATCATCGCCCACATATAAACATATGTGTACTATCCGTGCAAAGAACCTACGCATAGATCAGGCTCTGATACCACTGTTGGGTCCGCAGGATAGAAAACAAAAAAATTCCTATGATGAGAACTATACACCAAGATCTATCTACTAGATACAGAGCAACGGGTGGACATACATCCATCGAGAACTTACCCTCGAAGACAACGAGTTTTGTTAATGACTAGGAACTCGTGGTTGATGTAGTCGTACACTTCCGATCTCAAGATCATGTGGAAGTCTGAGCGCCGCAAATCATCAGCGCATCCGTCCTCGCACACACGTTAAAGCCACCGGACAACCTCCACCTCCTCGCTCCAGCGATGCAGCGGAACCAGCAACTCCTTCCAGACAAAATGCCACCGGGAACATGTATCTCGCTAATCCGAGGCCATGGAGGAATAATTCTAGAGGGGGAGAGAGATCCTTCACGAGGAGGTGTGAGGAAGAAGGAGGAAGAGGGGGGCCTTTTATAGGAGGAGGGCGTGCCCCTCCCCATGGCCGGTGCCTCATGGGGGGTGACCCCTCACCTCCCCCATTCATTTGGTGGTAACCCCTCCACATTAAAATGCCTCTTCACATTCCCTTTTAAAGTCTCCACTTTAAATGCATTAAAATTCTCTAAGCTTACTGCTGTCTCATTTAATAAAACTCTTTCATTAAATTTATTCCAAATTTTGTTAATTACTTTAATTAACAAACATTCACATAAAACCTCTTGCAACATTTCAATATCACATGCAGAACCACTTTCTACAATTTCACCCAAAACAATTCCAGTTTCTATCGAAACAATTCCTGCGCTTTGCAATTCTTTCGTCTGAAACATATGTGCTCCAAAATGGTGTCTGGTAACTCTTAAGTGTGTCACCCTACGGTTCGCGAATAATGCAGACATGAGTGAGACTCCTCTCAGATCAATAATCAGAAGCGGGACCTGGAGATCCATACTAACTCCTGCATATTCAACGATGACTTTTGTGATTGTGAGAACCTTTAACGCTAGTAACTTAATCCCTTTGTCTCATGATATAATACATGTCCGAGATTCGATCATCGGTATCCAAATACCTAGTTTGATCTCGTTACCGACATGCACTCTTTTCCCATTCCCGTGATATAACATTCTAGTGATCACATCACTTGCTTGCAAGCTATCTTGATGTGCTATCACCGAGAGGGCCCAGATTATATCTATCCGTCATCGGGATTGACAAATTCCACTCTTGATCCATGAGCCTCAACATAACACCTTCGTAGCATTGAACCCATCTTTATAGTCACCCCTGTTGTGGTGTGACGTTTGATGTTATCAAGATACTCTTTTGGTGTTTGCACTTAACATGATCTCATGGTCTAAGGATAAAGATTACTTCGTATGATGTTATAGCAATATAAACATAATGACTTGATCATAATGCTATACTTCGGATGAATGTTCATCACATCATTTTAGAAATGTTGTGACCTTGTTATTAACAACATCTAATGTCTATGATCAGGAAACCTTGATCATCTTATTAATCAACAAGCTAGTCTATAAGAGAGGCATAACTAGGAACTCTTTTTGTTTATTAAACACACATGTATTGACGTTTCCAATCAATACAATTATAGAATGCAAAATAAACATCTATCATATACGAGAAATACATAATAACAGGGCATATTTCCTTCAATTATGTCATAGAATAGTGATGCAAAATGGACGTATAAACTCCCCCCAAGCTTAGACTTTGCTTGTCCCCAAGCGAAACTTAGCTCAATAAGCATGGCCTCAGGTTTATGGAGTGAAGAGTCGATAAAAGAATACGGACAAGAAGCATCACATTCATCAATACATAAGTCATAATAGAAGACAACTCACTATTATATAACTTAACTTGCAATAAGTAAAGGAAACACAATAAAGATACATAAAGTGAATCATAATTGGTAATGGCAAACTTAGCTCTTGGTCGAAGAATAGTTGACAATTTGCTAGAGTTCTAAAATAACTGATTTTCAATAATAGCTTTCAACGTAGTAAACACCTAGATAAGAGCAATGTGCAAAACAAGGATCACAAGAAACATGATTGAATAAATCATCATATGAATGAATGAAACAGAACAACTCAAAATACTTGTTGAGGTAGAAGGGAATAGATTTACTGACTCAACTAAAAAGTAAAAAAAGCCCCTTCGCAGAGGGAAGCAGGGATTTCAAGTTTCATAAAGAGCTCCCAAAAATTATGGTACTTACTAGCTTTCAGCTCTCATTGCCACTATCATAGGCATCTTTAGGTGATTAAGGTTAAAGTGACACAACTAAGAGGATATGCTTGACAAGTTATAAGTTGAAATCTCATGCCCCTTACTTACGAGTACCGAACCTCATGCTATTCAACTTTAGTCACAAGTAAGCTCTTGTCATTGTAAATACATATGTATCATAGAGAACCGCCAACGGGGTACCCCTTGCACATGACACATGAGCTATCCCATAATCAAAATGACAAGGCAAGTAGACAATGAGCATCTCAGCGATCTTTTTATTTGCTATTTGCATAGGTTTTTATTGAGGATGCTTCATAGAGTGCTCATTATGGTTATGTTGCAAGTTTCCACCATGATTAGGCATGGCTTAGGCTAGCGGCCCAGGCGTTTCTCTAACACATACAAACTCCATGATCTTACAAGTTCCACTTTTATTTCACACCGCCGGGATCCATAGGAAAAAGAATCATGATATCAACGAGGTACAAAGTACCAGTGCAATGTTGAAAGTGTTCCCCATGATGCATGGTTCTGCTAACTTCAACTCATAAAGCGCAAGCATATACGCAACAAAGATGGACACAATGGTTCAGGTTTATTAACTCCAAGAAAGTAAAGTGTGCCATCAAGTTCGTGAGAGCTTTAATCACTAATTTTCCTCATAACAAGTTTAACTTGGAAGATAGATAAAAACTAGAATTTACTTGGAATAGCAATAATGCTAATAGGTAGGTATGGTGGACACAAATGGCATAGGTTTTGGTTTAAGTATTGGATGCAGGAGAAGAATTCCCTCTCAGTATAGGTTTTTGGCTAGCAAGGCTGGGTAGCAAGTATAAGAGTTGAAGGAAACAAACAAACTTACAAGTGATAAAGACAAATATGTAATCTTCCTTGGAAGCACAAAAGATCTTAACCAGAGAATACTAAACTTATGAGCAAATCAAGAAAGAAAGATGATGAATTTATATTTCTTTAGAGTACTTTTGTCTTTTCATTCCACTGTCAAAAATAATGTTGCTATGGACCAAGCCAGGTTTGCCAAAACCAACTAAATTAACTCAATGATCCACTAGTGATACCAATACTAACAAAAAGGTCAATCATATAACCACGAATTGAAAACTAATATAAGATATGCAAAAGAGTAAATGATAGAACTTCTCATTAATATTCCATAACGGCAACTCACAACAAGGGATACATATCTAATGAGAGAGGCGACACTTCCATAATGCAAACCATCCTACATGATAACTTCTCTATTCATGACATGACTCTACTAAAAAGGTAAAAAGATAGAAGATAGTAATGTGATACTGCGACACTCCCCCAAGCTTGGAACAAACCAAGGGGATGCCAAACCGTATGACAAATTACTCCTTCAGTGGTGGTGGTATTCTCTTGTCATCATCCGACTTCCAGGGTAAGGGCTCCCAATCAACAAAGGACATCGTGGTCTCCAGCATCCTGAAACTTGCAGCAGCACTTATGCGTTTATATCTAACCTCGTACTCACAGTTTTGATTTTGAACGTCGTAGAGCTGTGCTTGCAGTTTGTTTGTTGTTTGGCGGAGTGAGAGGACTTCATCCTTGAGCTCGGCAGTTTCCTTTTGGTGCTCAGCGATGAGTTCGGAACAAATCTTATGGATGATATCCACTTTGTGTTCCGCCATCTTCTTGTACCTAAAGACTTCTTGCTCTAATCCTTCCATCCTGTCTTCTAGACTTCCTTCACCTTTAGGGCATTGAACCTCCTTTATCCGTACCTCTCCATCTTCAAGCAACAATTCCTTGGGATGCATCTTCAACTCTCTCATGTAGGGGTTGATGATATCCGTAGAGGAGTCTTCCTTGCCTGACCCAAAGGAAGACATTGTGGCTCCAACTCTAGGACTTTACCTGTTAGAAATATATCGAAACAAAAACACGACGAGAACACGATATACAAACCTCGGGGGATTATATATTACGAAGTTTCACAACAAAAGGAAGGTATTGGGAGAAAACGGGTTGCAGACAGAGTCCGAAGTGGCCACACCACCTGGTGGTGCGGCCAGGGGTGGGCCCGCACCACAGGGTGGTGTGAGCCACCCTGGCTCCGTTTCCATCCCTCTTTCACTTTGTAGCTTTCCTAGTTGGATAAAAACTGCAAAAATATAATTGGACAGATCTTTCGCGGAAATTTTCTTACCAGAACTGTTACCAATTCGAAAACGGGCTCTTTGCAGGTCTCTGAATTTGGTTTTTGCTAAATTTTTCCAGAGTTATAACTTGAAAAGCATCATCATCTTCATTATAAGAATCTCCAGCAATGTAGTGCTTAAGTCGCTGCCCATTCACCACTTGTGTAGTGTTATCTTTTAATGAAGAAATCTTTATTGCTCCTAAATGGTACACTTCTTCAATAACGAAAGGTCCTTCCCGTGTTGACAGTAGCTTCCATGCAAAAAAATATGAGACGAGACCTATACAATAGCACTTTCTCACCAACATGGAATTCTCTCTTAAGTATTCTCTTGTCATGCCATTTTTTAACTTTTTCCTTAAAGAGTCTAGCATTCTCATAAACTTCACTCCTCCATTCATCCAAAGAACTTAAGTCAAATAATATTTTTTCACCAGCAAACTTACAATCTCTATTAAGTTCTTTAACTGTCCAATAAGCTTTGTGTTCTAATTCTAAAGGTAGGTGACAAGATTTCCCATAAACCAATTTTATAAGGAGACATCCCCATAGGGTTTTTATAGGCAGTCCTATAAGCCCATAAAGCATCATTCAACTTTTTAGCCTAGTTTTTCTAGATCTATTAACAGTCTTTTGCAAGAAGGATTTAATTTCTCTATTTGATAACTCTACTTGCCCACTAGTTTGGGGGTGATAAGCTGAAGCTATTCTATGATTAACATCATATTTAGCAAGGGTATTTCTAAAACCACCATGATGAAAAGAGAACCTCCATCAGTCATGATATACCTAGGCACTCCAAACCTAGGAACGATAACATCCTAAGCATTTTTAGAGAGGTCTCCCCCGTCAGCACTCTTCGTAGGTATGGCTTCTACCCACTTAGTAACATAATCAACGGCAACAAGAATGTGAGTATACCATTAGAGGGAGGAAAATGACCCATAAAGTCAAATCCCTAGCAATCAAAAGGTTCAATAACTAGAGAGTAGTTCATAGGCATTTCATTGCGTCTAGAAATATTACCAACACACTACACTTCATCACAAGATAAAACGAATTTTCTTGGCATCTTTAAAAAGGATAGGCCAGTAGAAAACTGATTGTAGCACCTTTTGCACAGTTCTATCTCCCGCATGATGTCCTCCATAAGCACTACCATTGACATTCCGCAATATACTCTTTGTCATATTTTGGAACACAATCTTCGCATAATACCATCCACTCCTTCTTTATATAAATGTGGGTCCTCCCATAAATAATGTCCTCAAATCGTAAAAGAACTTCCTTCTTTGCTGCGCTGTGAAAAGTTGGAGGCAAACACTTGGAGACAATAAAGTTGGCATAGTTAACTACCAGGTCTTCCCCGTGAGCTTACCCCTATTATGGCCAAATGTTCACTCGGGAAACTATCATTAACAGGCATAGGATCAAAAGAGCTTATTTTCCAACCGAGATAAATTATTAGCAATAGGATTTTCCGCACACCTTTCTATCTACAATATGTAGATCAACTCTTGTAAAAGCACAGGCACCATCTCATAAGCGTAGGCTTAGCATCCTTCTTCATCATAAGGTACTTAATAGCAGCATGATCAGTATGAATGGTGACTTTTGAGGTCTACAATATAAGGTCTAAACTTATCACAAGCAAAAAACGACAGCTAGGAATTTGTTTTCAGTAGTAGCATAATTCTTTTGAGCAGCGTCAAGAGTTTTAATAGCATAATGAATAACATTTAACTTTTATCAATTCGTTGCCCAAGGACAACACCTACAGCAAAATCACTAGCATCACACATTATTTCAAAGGGTAAACTCCAATCAGGTGGTTGAATGATAAGGAGCTATAGTTAAAGCCTTCTTAAGAGTTTCAAATGCTTCCTTACAATCATCATCAAAACAAAGGGTACATCTTTTTGAAGAAGATTAGTGAGGTGTTTTGATATCTTAGAGAAATCTTTAATAAACCTTCTATAGAACCAGCATGACCAAGGATACTACGAATACCTTTGATGTCTCTTGGGTAGGGCATTTTCTCAATTGCCTCAACCTTAGCTCTATCCACCTCTATGCCTCTTCCGAAACCTTATGACCAAGGACAATCTCTTCATTAGCCATGAAGTGGCACTTCTCCCAATTAAGAACAAGATTAGTCTCTTCATACCTTTGTAGAAATTTATCAAGGTTGTGTAGAAAATTATCAAAAGAAGTTACATAGACGGTGAAGTCATCCATGAAAACTTACACAATTTACTCACAAAAACCATGAAAATATCAGACATGCATCTTTGAAAAGTAGCAGGAGCATTACATAAACGAAAAGGCATACGTCTATAAGCATAGGTTCCGTAAGGGCATGTAAAAGTATTTTTCTTGATCTTATTGTTTAACAGCAATTTGAGAGAAACCAGAATATCCATCAAGAAAACAAAAGTGGGTCTTTTTAGATAACCTTTCTAACATTTGATCGATAAAAGGAAGTGGGTAATGATCTTTCTTAGTAACATTGTTAACTTTCTTGAAATCAATGCACATTCTATAGCCTACTACTATTCTTTGGGGAATAAGCTCATCATTGTCATTAGGAACAACGGTAATTCCTCCTTTTTTAGGAATACAATGAACATGACTAACCCATTCATTATCAGCAATAGGGTAAATAGTAGCAGCATCAAGGAGTTTCAATACCTCATTTCTTACCACTTCCTTCATCTTATGATTTAGACGACGTTGGTGCTCTATTACTAGCTTTGCATCTGGTTCTATATTCATAGCATGCTGACATATAGTAGGAGAAATCCCTTTTAAATCATCCAGAGTATAGCCCATAGCCCCTCGGTGTTTCTTCAAAACCTCCAATAATCGTTCCTCTTACTTCCCTGAAAGTTTAGAGCTAATAATAACAGGATATATCTTTTTATCATCAATGTAAGCATATTTAAGATCATTAGGGAGAGGTTTTAGATCGAATACCGGATCCTTTTAGGTCGCAATGTGGTACCTAAGTCTTCTATAGGCAAGTTATGCTTAAGCATCTTAGGTTGACGACGGAGAATCTCGCCAATCTCATTTCTTTCTTCCATGAAGATCTCACTTTCGGTGTCTTCCATAAATTGCTGCAAAGCATTGTTAGGAGCAAGAGAAATAGAAGAAAGTTTTTCAACTCTAAAATCCTCATTATGGGTTTCATATTCACAAGGTTCTTTAGTAAATTTCAAAAAATTAAACTCATAAGATTCCCATCAAACTTAGTCAAGATTTTCTCCCTTTTGCAATCTAGAATAGGTCCACAGTACTCAAGAAAGGTCTACCAAAAATGATGGGATAAGTTTACTAGCAGCTGAACCAA